>JAPEVW010000146.1:0-87500 GCA_027921565.1 Artemia sinica | reverse complement strand
ATCAATAGACACTATGTGTGTAGAAATTTAGGTTTATCCGTAATTTCTCAGAAAGAACTAATGGCATATAGATAAAATAGACATTTCAACAGAAGGAGCTTTAGGTCATGTTAAAAAAAAGTACACGAAATAATAGCACATGATAATAATACACATAACAAATATTTGGATAAAAGCACCCATATCAATAAATTTCCAAAAACCAGCTGGCTTAAAGAAATTTTCCTCCATCCCAGTAGCACAGAGCGTCACCTTCATTGCTAGCCCTGGAGGTTTCAAGTCATTTCGAAACATCCCTTTAGCCAAATCTGGATAGCTCGGCTTTTACTTTTGTGCCAAAATACTTAAGCAATTCAACAAACTAGAGCGAGTATAGATAATAAAAATTCACCGAGTAGAGTGTGTTAGCTACTGTTATAATAACATATTGCTACTTTATTAAGCATGCAATTGGAAGGCAAAAAATTATAACACAATGTTAGACACAATACAGGGACACGAGAAGAAGTCGGGCTTTTACAAAAAGTATTTGAGTATTTGATCATGTAAAACTAAGAGGAATATAAGGAAAGTAGAGAGAACGTTAAATATGAATTGAGGTGGTGGTGAAGTGAAGGCCATGGATAGAATTGCTGAAGTTCTAGAAAATACAGCCAAACTGAATTAACAATAAAATATTGTATTGGAACGGTAGAAAATGAGAGACCATAGTCAAGCTGGGTTTCTCCCAGCTAAAAAAAAAGGAAACACTTTTGATTAGAAAAGAGTTGAAGAGAGATGGGCAGAACAGTTCGAGATTCTGCTAAACCGTGATATAGTTACAAGAAACAATAAAGATATGATTAAATAGTTTGTGAGACTTGTTTGTGACAAAAGAAGAATTATTCATTTTGCGAGGAAAATTAGACAGGATTATAGGGTTGAAAAATAATAAAGGTGAAGTTAAGAGATACATTAGAGAAGATTATGAGTAATTTTTGAAAGAAGGGAAGTCAAAAGCGATTCTAGAAAAACTTTAATTAAACCTTTCTGTACAAAAGGGATAAAGAGCGAGAGTAGTTATTACAGAAGCATTAGCCTTCTTTTTGTAGGAAGAAAATTACGAATCATGAAGATACTTTTAGGCTTAGGGATAATGTAGATAGAGTTCTAAGAGAGAAAAAGCATGGTTTTAGGAAGGGCAGAGGATGGGTCGGCCAAGTTTGTATTCTTAGATAAATAATTGAGAACTGTAAGAGTTGATTGCCTTGTCAATTGAGTTGATTTGATTAACTCAATTTTATTAACTCATTTCCACTATTTTGACAAACTGTTAAATCAATTGGAAGATAGTCTATGAATGATTATTGATTGTCAAATTCTAGTTTAGCTACTTTTTGCTATCTTGGAAAAGGGTTAGGTTAGGAAAATGAAACTTTCAGTAATGAATACAGGGCCAAAATTTGAAAGGGGAAGTTATAATGGCCTTTTTAAGAGTCAAGAGTGATTTGAGAGCAACCAGATCCCCCCCCCACCACTCTATGGGAGATCTGAAAGAAGACATAATATAACGAGTTACGTCAGACAAGTCAATAAAGATTGATGTAATACATGGCAATCGCGGTATTTTTTCATTCCTTAAGATCAAGGTTGATGCAGGGGATAAAACCAAAAAGTTAAGAGCAATGAAGAGAACGCTAACAAAGCAACCAAGCGTCCTACCCGTCTTCAAATAGCCTGGTGATCCTTGTGACGTTGGACGGGGGGGGGGGGGTCACCAGATGTTTTGGCGGAACTAAGATGTTAAAAAGTACCTATACTTGAGCCATATTCTGGCATATTTTAATTTTAAAATTTTGAGTAAAGAATCAATCTTTTAATTTGTTTTAATTTTGTATATGCCCCCAGAGCATATAAGCATATAAACCGATAGAATAAACAAGTATTTGATTAAGCCGATAGAAGAGTTATAGAAAAGTTAACATCCTTGTAAAGAATACCAGGTAAATACATTGAAGTGATTAGTCCTACGTCAGAGATATACTTCAATACGGTTGAGGCAGAAAAGAAGGTTCGTAGTAGTTTTGTATTGAATCAGAAGTCAAGCAGAGTTGCTCTCTATACTCATTTACACAGGTCAATTTAATGGACTTTGTCATAACGGACACAGCGAAGGCCATTTTAGAGAATGAAATCAAATCGGTAAGTAAAAACCTCGGACTTACATTATGCTGATGATTTGACCGTTTTAGTAAAAATGTTAGCAAATGAATGATTTTTGGATATTTTGTTCGACCAGTGCGCAAGAATAGGCCCGAAAAATAGCAATAGTGAAACTAACTTGCATTAACTGGGAATAGGCTGGGGGGGTTCGCCTCCAAACCCCGCACTTATTGCGTATTTCCTTACGTTTATCCAACCGCTGGTAGAATACGCTTTTCCCGTTTGGCATTTAAGCCTGACTTTGGACCAGAAGAACCACATGAAAAAGATTCAATACCGAGCACTTCTGATAGTTTCAAGATCTCCTAAAGTCCCTTATTGCTCCCTTTAAAACAATTTTCCCTTACAACTCTTTCGGAAAACCGTAATGAAATACGTTTTAATTTTAGTGTCGGTATGTGGCTATTCCCAGCTTCGTGAAATCCTCACTGGGCCAGTAAGCTGACTTTTACAGTGAATAAAATTTTGTATTAATTTAATGACATTTTATTTAATATTAATGTTATGATATCATCTGGTTATTTACCTTAAGAATTGTTTGGATTACTGAGTCCAAACATCGTTCTAATTTTATTTTAACTTTACATATATTGAAGACTTAAGTTCATGAAATTTACAGATTCAAATTTTTTCATAGTATTATTTGGATAGATGTATACATAAATCAATCATCAATTATGATCAAAGGAAGTAAAGGCTTTTATGTCAAACTATTACTTCTACTGCAGCTACCCATAGCTCACTGTGATACCGGACAGCAAGCAACGAGTCCAGGTGCACACACTTTTCTTCCATCCCAATCTATTCATAACTTCCCTCTTTACCCCCTTTTTACCTCTTCCGTTTGTGTATAGAAAGAGAGAGAAAAGTTTTGCTTTTGGTTTATTGTCACGTAATATAGCTTTTTGAATCCGAATAGGAAGTGCAAATTTTGATCAAAGAAATGATGGTAAAAAATAACAGAAACTACAAGACGGAAATAAAATCAAAAAGGGTATAATAGAATAATAATTATAATAACGGAATAAGAAAACAGATTGGAAAAATAAAGATAATAATGACAGTTATACAAAAAAAAATTTACCTTTTTTTTTTAAATGAGCAGTAATTGTATTTGTATGCATGTATGTATTTTATCTCAGAAACGGCTTTTTTTCTGAAAATTGGTACAATTAAATAATCTAGGCCAGAAAAAAAACGATTGACATAAATTCCGACATTGGCATAATTCGTTACTCCTTTCCAGCGCCCTTAACATACCTTCTTAAGTCATTTTCAAAGTAAAATTACGAGGCAAAAAAACACCAGATAATCTGTTAAAATTAAGTTTTGATTATATTAACGTTATTTCTATAGTTTCTTAGACACACCAGAATGTCAGTCAGGTGTCAGATTTGTACTCATTCGAATATTTGTTAAAATCAATAAAATCAAAGCAAATAAGGCAGACAATCGGACAAAATATTTGAACATCAGTATTGTTACATGACATTATGTACTTCTTAAAATTTAAAAATAATCCATCTTAACTGGATACAAGTCAAATATTGTTCACTAAATTTCCCATTGGATCCTAATCATTTAGGTTAAACCTAAATCCAATAATTATTTTGTGCATCATTTATTTTTCGCGTTGTGCCTCTTTCAAATTATGCTATTATGATTTTACGAATGACAAGCATGGTCAACTTTAGCTAATTAGTTTTCATTATTTATACAAATACAATACACCCTTGAGTATAATTTTTCGGTTGATTGATTGGGTATCCATTTGTTATGTCTAGAAGGTTTTTGGGTTGGTATCCATTTGTTATGTCTAGAAGTTTTTTCCAGTCACTAGACCAATACTTTGCTTTAGATTTTAAATTTTAAAAGATGAAAAACATCGTTATCGAATTTAACTAATTTGTTTTGTTTTTATTTATATAAGTAAGTATTTATATAATTCAATTATTCAACATCGAAATTTGAGCTATTTTAAGGAATGTATTTGAGTTAGTTTGTCATTTCCTCCACCAATTTTCACTTGTCTCTAGCATAAGCTTCTTATTATTGTCACTACAAGTGTTGAGGGCAGCTTGCATTTCAAATTTACCTTTCCTGTCTTGAATAACTGTTTTCGTGGATTTTTTCTCATTTCTGAATAATCGATCATATCTCCAGAGTTTATTTTGTTAGCCACGGTTTGATCTGAAAGACCGAAAAAGAACCCCTATCAACACAGCTTGAAGGTATAAAAGTAAGATTTCTTCCAGGAAGATATTAAGCAATAAAACACTTCAAAAATAATCCTTTATTAAAAATTTACTTAAGATGTAGAAGACATGAAAAATATTAGTTAGATTTTAGGGGGGGGGCACAGAAATATTTAAAGTTCATTTCATTTTTATTAATTAATAACTAATTTTTATGAGTCAGGACAAAATAATCATGGGGGGACGTCAAACCCCTAGCCCCCTTTATACGGCCTTGATTAGATTATTAAAACTTTTTGTTTTAATAACACCCCTTTTGTTTCGAATTCTTTCTAGATTGAACTTCAAAAGTTCATCAGAACCTTGCCATATTCTCCTATAACAAACCATGACATTTTTTTCTTTTGTTTCTTCTCTCGTTTTTTTTTATTTTTATTTTTAAATTTACTTCTTCTTTTTATTAATTTTTTCTTTAGTATGCATTAAATGTGGCACATTTCTAGTCTTCTTACTTCAACGTGATTTCAAAAACTTCATACATAAGTGTTCCAGAACAAAAATTGTTCTGGTCAAATTGTTCTGGTCAAATGTTCATGGTCAAATATTGTTCACTAATTTCCCATTGGAAACTAATCATTTAGGTTAAACCTAAATCCAATAATTATTTTGTGCATCATTTATTTTTCACGTTGTGCCTCTTTCAAATTATGCTATTATGATTTTACGAATGACAAGCATGGTCAACTTTAGCTAATTAGTTTTCATTATTTATACAAATACAATACACCCTTGAGTATAATTTTTTGGGTTGATTGATTGGGTATCCATTTGTTATGTCTAGAAGGTTTTTGGGTTGGTATCCATTTGTTATGTCTAGAAGTTTTTTCCAGTCACTAGACCAATACTTTGCTTTAGATTTTAAATTTTAAAAGATGAAAAACATCGTTATCGAATTTAACTAATTTTTTTTTGTTTTTATTTATATAAGTAAGTATTTATATAATTCAATTATTCAACATCGAAATTTGAGCTATTTTAAGGAATGTATTTGAGTTAGTTTGTCATTTCCTCCACCAATTTTCACTTGTCTCTAGCATACGCTTCTTATTATTGTCACTACAAGTGTTGAGGGCAGCTTGCATTTCAAATTTATCTTTCCTGTCTTGAATAACTGTTTTCGTGGATTTTTTCTCATTTCTGAATAATCGATCATATCTCCAGAGTTTATTTTGTTAGCCACGGTTTGATCTGAAAGACCGAAAAAGAACCCCTATCAACACAGCTTGAAGGCATAAAAGTAAGATTTCTTCCAGGAAGATATTAAGCAATAAAACACTTCAAAAATAATCCTTTATTAAAAATTTACTTAGGATGTAGAAGACATGAAAATGTATTAGTTAGATTTTAGGGGGGGGGGCACAGAAATATTTAAAGTTCATTTCATTTTTATTAATTAATAACTAATTTTTATGAGTCGGGACAAAATAATCATGGGGGGACGTCAAACCCCCTAGCCCCCTTTATACGGCCTTGATTAGATTATTAAAACTTTTTGTTTTAATAACACCCCTTTTGTTTCGAATTCTTTCTAGATTGAACTTCAAAAGTTCATCAGAACCTTGCCATATTCTCCTATAACAAACCATGACATTTTTTTCTTTTGTTTTTTCTCTCGTTTTTTTTATTTTTTATTTTTAAATTTACTTCTTCTTTTTATTAATTTTTTCTTTAGTATGCATTAAATGTGGCACATTTCTAGTCTTCTTACTTCAACGTGGAAGCTTTGTTGTCTGTCTAAATCCCCTCCCCCTAGCCAGGACATCTAATTATCGCTTGAAAAAAACCAATAGCATTGTTTCTTGAATACTTGAGGAAAAATCTTAGAGCAAAAACCAAAAAGTACACTATTTAAATGATTTCAAAATGTATTTACTTATTCAAATTTGCAGATTATAATGCGCTTTTGGAAATTTGGAAATTTGCGATCGCTTCAAAAGTGATCACAACAGCTCGCACTTGCATAGGGTTGCTTCAGTTTTCATACCAGTGACTTTCCTCTTTTCTACAGTGACATTATCTGCATAGGAATAGCAAGTGCTAAAACCACGATAGTGGAAGTCTTGATAGTGGAAGCAAAGAACAGAGCATAATAATCCATTTACCCCCTCCTGTAGTTAATTATAGCTTGCATTCAGTTGTGCAAGGGTTCTTGAGTTCTAGATTTTAAACACTAAACAGTTTTAAAAATTTCTAGGCTCTGAATAACTAACCAAGACAGTATACAAACATATCACTAGATGTGTGCTTGAACTAAATGGTACGGTTCAGACCATGCAAAAACCGGCTCATATTTATCCAGGATGGGTCCATATTTTGGTGGGAGTTTTAAAGCAACAGACACAAGGATTTATTCGAGAATTAAGTCAAATTATAAACAAATTTTACTTTACGAATTTCTCTGCTTTAATCTTCTTAATGCAAAAAAACTAATGTCAAAAAAAAAAATTCACTTGAGATTTTAAACTTGACCTTTGAGGTTTGGGCCCTTAGGTGATCTAAGTCACTCTCTCTCTCGTCAGATCAGCAGCTTAATGACGAAAAAAAGAAGAAAAAGAAGTTAATTTTCAAGATTTTCTCGTGTTTTCTCAATATAATACTTTCCACGAGAATTTCGATACTTTAACTTTTTACAGGCTGAAAGGTTCTTTGGAGCAATAAATTCAAAGTCATTTTGTGGAGACTGTTCTGTTTTTGGAATCACAAACAAGACCTGAGAAATTTTTGTGTTGAGATTAAAAGTGTTAGCAAAAAGTGTTCAAGTGTACATTTTCAATATTTTTCAAGTTAGAGAAAATTATCTCTCCCCCTCCCCCCAAGATCATAAGTATCACTCATTACGGGGCGGAGGGGTAAAAAACACCAACGAAGGAGCCCAAGTTGTGTAGGGATACTCTCCCCAACACAAATTGCGTATCCATCTCTGTTCAAGATTGTAAACCATAGTATGTTTACATTAACTACATAAGTTAGAATCACCCTTGACCCGGACTGCTGGTTTTTGTAGGACCCCAATCAAGAGCACAAAAAAATCTGGTTCTAAATCATGTCAATGCAAGAACTGAGCGTTACAGCAAGAGCTTTGTGCCAGCGTTTGTTGACATCCTAAATAAATGAAAATTTTGCTTTTGTCCTTCCATTTGTCAGTTTGTTTTTAGCGTTCTTAAATGACAGACTAGTCGGGATCATCGTTGTATGTTTTTATATTGTACCTGACGAAGAGCAGCATGTTTTTATAATGTTTAATGTTATATGTTGATGTACCTGAAAACAATACTGATGTGCCGACAATGTTATGATGGACCAACAATGTCAATTTTTTATTTGGTTTTTTTACCTGACAGAGAACGACAAATTCGGCACTTTGATGTTGTGAAAGTTCGTTTGTTAATAAAGTAACCCTCATTCATTCATTTATAATGAAAATTTTGATGCGTCTTTTAAAGTTTTTTTTCGTCTTTTAAAGTTCTTTTCGTCCATTTCAAAAATCTGGAGCAGAAAGAATAAACGTTACGTAAGAGATTTCTTAGGAATATATAAAGTAACCCTCTACAGCAGCTGCAGCTATTTTCAAAGCGTATCTGAACCCAAGTAACGAAGAAATACGTAAACAAATTATCTCTGTGTAAAGTTTAGCATTTTTGAATTCTGGCGTTTAAAAATTTACTTACTCTAAACTAAGTGTTAAGTAAAATCTTTAAATCATGTCACTTAGCAATACACAGAAGATCTATTGGGCTATGCAATTAAATTTTGACTTCCGAAGAAAAATATCTTCTTTCTAATCTTCTTCCTCTAAGTTCAAAACTGATATCAAAAGAATTACAAATTTTTAAGATGTGAGCCTCAGCGTCGGTTGAAAGTCTCAAAGATAAGAGTCCATTAGCAAAATCTCCAAGGGGACTCGCCAGTATATAGAGTATTGAGAGTCTATCGTTTGACTATGGAGTTTGATTAAAGATTATGCAATTTGACGTCCTCTGTATCGGCAAGGTTTCAATCAGAGTTAAGCACTACAAGCAACTCCTAAAGCAGCCACACAGCTCAAATAATATTAATTTGAAGATAATTTCAAGTGTTTTCAAACTAGGCATTCTAGAAGCTTTTTAGAAAGTACCCTTGCCGGAAATTTAGGAAGAAAATTTCGCTCCGTTTCAGCATACAAAATTTATTTCTAACGATGCATGTTTCATTAAAACTCAACATTTCTATCTCTTGAACCAAAAAAAAAGGATAAATGTAATGGGTTTTTTAAGATTTTTGGTATAGGTTCCGACTATTAGTTTTCTGTTGTTTACTCATATTTCCAATCCAAACTCTATAAGTTATGGCAACAGTTTTGTCAATGATTTCACATAATTAACATATTATTAAATTTTTTTTGTCTATCAAAGACCATAAACAACCCAAGAAATTGTTTGCGAGTGGGGAAAGAAGCAACAATAGCGAATAGCAACGAGCTTCCCCCTCCAAAATCGTAATTTTTCAAATTTCTAGAAAATTTGTTTGCAAATCAGCAAATGAAATTTTGTTTTTACGTATTTACCCCAAAATAACACTGAGACAAAAGATCCTTTGTACGTGACTGACAGAGGAAAATATAATCATCGTAAAAGAGAATATGGTAACATGATAGTGTAAAACCTCCTTTGCTTTGTTACGTAATTTCTGACACTACAAAATAATTATAATGTATATAATTTTAATGTAAATAATAATTATAATATAAACAGTTTTAAAATAAATTTTACAATTCAAATACAAACGTCAAAACTCATGAAAACTTGGATTTCGAAAGAATCTACAATTGACCCTTACCTGATATAGTAAGCTTTTAAATCTTGTTCTCTGTTAGCCATCTAGCATGGATGTAAAAAATTCAAACAAGTCAGATTGCTTACAGCCATAGTAATCAACCAACAACAAGGACCTATTAACTAAAACTCACGATCGGCGAAAAAAGTATTTGTAGGCAAATTCCATACTGTTATGTATAAACGAGTTTAGCCCGCTTTTTTTCGCGAAATGGAGTTATGATTGCCATCTAGAATCTTTTTTTCTGCGTCAATCAATTCGTCTATTTCAGTCCATTAGTGTCGAAGCTAGATATTTTGCATTTTTATCTAGTCCCATTTTAGCCATTTGTAATTAAGCAGAAACACGTTCAGTCCGCTTAAACTGACTTCTCCAAACTAAGCACGTTTTATACGTTTTTGCGATTTAAACAATCTGGGACTGAGTTTCACCAGAATCATCGGTGTTGCAGTGAAAATATGGACATTAGTCAAATATTTGATCAATTTTGTGAGCTAGGTATCAAGCAGATTATAAGTTTTTCAGCAAGCTGTCTGCCTAAAGAAACGATACAGTTTAGCAAACAGCTACCCTACAAGATAGTGGTGGTAACCCGGGTTTGATCCGGTGGTGAAAACCTAAAGATATACACGCCACCTAAACGGAACCTAAGAGGAGAGAACCAGTAAAAAAGTTCAATAATTTTAAATATTATTTGCCCCATGACCAAGGTAAAAACCAAAATGTTTGCAAGAAGTGTTTTATGACGACAACTTTTCCGAATCGAGAAGGCAAAGAAAATATCTGATATTATTGTCAGAATCCCATGACATTGGGCTGTGTTGCGCGGTGTGTAAGGAGTAAAACACAAATGGTTGCACATGAGTTGAATATAGAACTACCTGACTGGGGAGAATTTTTAAACAGGTGTGCACCAAACAAAGTTTTAATACAGAAAGCGTAGTTTTCACTGTGTTTTGTGGTAAACCAAAAGTCTAAAAAATTTAAACGTGGTGCACATTATACTTAAATAAAGAACTGAATTCGTCATCCACAGCATTCATACAATTATGCTTGTATAATAAACAGTTGATATCGTTAGGTATTTGACTGAAAATGAGCATCACGTTCAAATTCTAAGAAAATTTCACAAAATTCCAAATATTCAGGAAAATTTTGAGTATGTATATCAAAATTGTTCTTAAGAATAGAAAAAATTATTTTCCCCTTTTTAGTTCATTTGTTAAACGTTTTTTTATGAAGTAATTTCGTAACTAGACTGACATTGGATTCTGTATGAAAAACATTTTCATACAGAATCCAATAGGGTAGTGAGCTAGAGGAAAAGAATAAACACAATAATAAAAGTGCTGAGACCCAGATATCCAAATGGGAAATCATTCCGTCAGTCAAAATATGACGATATTATTTCACCGTTGCCACAACTTGATTAACAGTATCATTCGTTTTAGAAGAGCCACATGTACGACACTTCATCAGTAGACTTCCTAATTGAAGAATCAGAGCCCTTCCTGTTCCTATACTTTCTGGCTTTTTCTTATAATTTATACTCGATACTGATTTCTTACTTTTGCCCTTTTTACTTTTATTGTGGGCTAAACACCTTTGTGCGATCTATTTTTCCTATTTCTGGTATAAAAAAAAATATTATGCTTAAAGGTTTTCACTCCATTTCCTGGAAAACTATAAGCAATGGACTAAATACAACATCGTCGGCAGAAAAGCACCATCGTCACATCTTAGCAAGAAATAATTGTTTCGAAAAAGACCTTTAACCATAATTCAATTTGTCGGAATTCTTAAACTTTATTTTCTCTCCTGTAAAATTTGAAAAAGTGGACTGAGTGCGTTTATGTCTAACGGTAAGGAATTTAGACAAAATAGAAATTTAACGAAATCCAGTTCTAAAAATTCAAAAAAAATAGAAAACGACAACTAATTGGACACTTTTGGGTTTCTTTTATGTATAAGCATGAAAAGGTTTAAATTCTCACCAAGTGTCTTATTTTTGCATTCTGCTAGAATTTGATTCTTCGGTTCTCTCATTGGAGGTAAAACTTTAATGCTTCCATCAAGAATTTCTACTTCATCTTCAATAAATTCTTCTTCGGCGTTAATCTGAATGTCAATCATGTTGGAAAATCTTCAACTACAAATAGAAAAACATTACCCAAACAGACAAATTAATAGTTTACCCGGCTTATAATTCAAGGAGAGAATATTTCAGTCATAATGATCCAAAGAAATTTACCGGGATAATTTTCAGTGGGGATAGAATTGTCCGGAGGAATTTCCCCTTGGGGATTTTACACGGGAGGAAGTATCCGTGGAAAAATTTTTTGCCTAACTGTCCATTTCCATTTTTTTTTTTTTCACTATATAAAAATAAATTATTTTCCTTTCATGTATTCAATATCAAATTCACACATGAACGGAAACGTATGTCGTCATACTTTGTACAATTGAAAAATAGAATCCCGACCAAAGGTTCCAAAATGTCCATGAAAGGAGCATCCGATGTAGTTATAGAACGCTGCACGCATTTCCGCGTAGGAAAGGATAAGGAATTTATGACGGAAGTCATCAAGGAATAAATTTTGGAACTAATTAATGCCTATGGTTCTACAGAGGCCATACAAATTCATGCAAAAATGTAGTGTTATTGCCCACAAAATGAGCGAACTAACAGATCAACACATACCAATGATGGAAAATCTTAAATACTTGAGTCCAACTGTCAACACCTTACTGCTGCTGCTTTGACAGGTTAAACAGTTTTCTAGGTGACAATGGCCAAATAAGAAAAAATACGCAAGTCAAATGAAAATCTGTGGTCCATGCTTCAAGAAAGCAAATAAGATATTGTAATGATAGTAGGACACGAATTTTTCAACGATAGAGCAATTTTTGGTCTTTTACAAACAAAAAATATGACAATTAAACTATATTTAAAAATCTGTCTGACATTATTCATAATCTGTGTGATTTGCCAAATTCAAACAACAACAAAAAAAATTTCCAAGCTGCATAGCCTAAAAACTAAAGCCAGAAACAGTAAAAGATTTGATATAGTCCAAGCAGTACATCTGCCAAGCAAGCAGCTATTCATATTCTTGAAATGTACCCATAAAACTAGTCTATTCACACAGTGATCAGAAGGAAATTTTCGAAAACAGGAACCATTTTACAAATGGTAAGTCAATAAGGGAGGCGTTTTATTTCTTTACAGGTAGGCAAAGTCAAAGGAGACGGTTTGAGAGGAAGCCAGCTTAAAAGTTGAGGCCCACAGATATACGCTCATACTAAAATTTGTTTTTTGCTTGTGATTATCATTAAAATTCATGAAAATATTTTGTGTTATTGCTCACAAATGAGCAAACTAATAGACCTCAACAGACCAATGTTGGAAAATCTTAAATACTTGAGTCCAACTGTCGACACCCTACTGCAGCTGCTTTGACAGGTTAACACTTTGCTAGGTGACAATGTCACAATACGACAAAATAGTATCTATTGGCTACTTGCTAGAGAAATAAAAAAAGGCAAGGTATGGAGGATCAATAATACTCATATTACTGAATGTGAAGCAAGACCAAGAAAAACTGGTTTAAGAACGGTCTTGGCTTCTACGAGGCACAATTCGTCACTAGCAGTGGAATAGTTTTAAAAAACATAATAGTTTGGACACAAATTTAAAACATTTCGTCAAATGCTGTTGCTTTGGGAAGAAAGAATCCCAACAGGCATCATTTGGGAATGTCGTAAAGGAAATTCTTAGTGATATCAAAGACAAAGTTATACAATGGGATAACTAAACTTGGGAAGTGATCTAATGGGTGTATAAATAGGTGCAGTGATCCAAGTATATGCCATACTATAAAAAATACCTTTTACACAAATTTTTTTTCTTATTCTTTTTTAATGTTATTTTTCACAAATAGATAATAGAAAAATATGTGTTCCAGCATTAGTTTTTATGTACTGCACGTCTTTAAAAATATGCTGAAAATGGGTGAAATTATGCTATTATATGTTTTTACTGCGCATTGTATCTAGGTTTTTTTTGCAGTTTCTTATCATTTAAGTTTTTCTATTTACGTTAGGTTGAGATTGGTAAGGCTTCCCTCAAAATTACCAAAATTTCTTTTTAATCTAATTTTTCATATATGCATAGTATACGGCTACTTAAACCGTCTTCGAAATATTTTTAAAACATAATTCTGCATCTTAGAAAGTGTCCTGGCAGAAGCAAAAGAAAAACACGCTTTTGAGTTTGATTTTCAATGAACATTTCAAGCCACTATGAAAAATATATGTATAGACGTTTGTTCTGTCTGCTTGTTGTCCCACACGAGCAACCGTACACCCATTCTAATAACGTTTTTGTGCAGATTTTGAATTGCCTAAAATTATTATAATTGAAATGGCATTTTGTTCAATTTCTTTTATACATGTCTCCTTGAACTCTTCAAAACATTTCAGCTTATTTCTTTTTACAGGTGCAACGACATCAATCAAGTTTTAAACATAATGTTTGACTGAGAATATAGACCAGACATGCATCTTCTTCGTTAGAAAGCACTTGGACTCCATCATTCGGTGTCTTTATGGCTTCAAAGTTGGATCATTCTCCTCCATGAAATTGAATTTATATTCTTCCAAGCGGGAGATAAAACTAATTTGGCTTTTTCATAAGGGCTAAACAAGGGAAGTGTAGGGCCTACATCCTTTTCCCTGCAATTCAAGATTAATATCCACAGGTACCCCTACGGCTCTTGCGACAGGACTCTCCCCTTCTTCTTAAAATTTACAGGACTTCTTTTATGAAATATCGATGCTTCGGAAGAAGTCAATAATCGTCTTGAAAATCTATCTCTCTTCCTGGACTGGGAGGTCTGCTTCTAGTAACAGCTTAATATGCCAAGGCAGGCCGGGACACTTTTTTTTTTCAAATTAAGTCATGCAGTTAACATATTCAAACCGAACAACCTGTAGGAAAAAAATATAATTAAGAGACTTAGAAACAATGGGACAGGCTCAGCACAAGCAAGAGAAGAGGCTAAAGCACTCGTAGTAGAACCAGTTTATCAGCGTCAAATGAAAAAAAAAAAACGAACATGAGCATTTGAAAAAACAAAATCTAACAAAGGCTAAAACTGAGACAAGTAAAAAGAATATACACAAAGAAGTAGTTTTTGGTGCAATTAATGTTGGGATGAGCCAATCAAAGGTCCAAGAATTTTGTTCTGCTTCGTGTGTGAACACCCCCTTATTAAAAATTTTTACAATATAAAAACGAAATCGGAATTTTTTCCAAAAAAAAACTATTAAGACTATCCTATTAAAAACTGGAATGTGGGTCGAGAAATGGCAAATGACAATGGCCCTTTTTCCCAAAGTCAGCCAATCCAAAATTTTAGATACCTATTTTGTTCAGCATAATTGAAAGATCAATAACTATGCCACTGGGGACGGCGCAGCTCCCCATGGCCTCTGGGGAAAGAGTTCAGGAATTCAATTTCGAGGAATTTTTTCAAATAAAAAATTAAATATAGGGTAAATAATCAGTAATTAAGCAAAAAAATTTAACTTGAAAGTACGCAAGGGAGGACTTTTCAGTCAGAATTATCCGAGGAAATTACCCGGGATAATTTTCAGTGAGGATAAATTTGTCCAGAGAAAATTTCCAACGAAGATTTTACATGGGAGGAACTATCCCTGGAGAAATTTTCGCCTAACTGTCCATTTGTTTTCCCTTTATAAAAATAAATTATTTTCCTTTTTGGTATTCAATAACAAATTCACACATAACCGGAAACGTAAGTTGTCCTACTTTGTACCATTGAAGAATAGAATCCCAAACATAGGTTGCAAAATGTTCATGAAAGGAGCCCCCTATATAGTTATCAAACGCTGCACGTATGTCCGCGTAGGAAAGGATAAGGAAACTTATCACTGAAGTAATCAAGGAACAAATTTTGGAAGTTGTTAATGCCTATGGTTCTCAGATGTCATACAAATTCATGCAAACATGTTGTGTTATTGCTCACAAATGAGCAAAGTAATACACAACAACAAACCAATGTTGGAAAATCTTAAATACTTGAGTACAACTGTTAACACCCTACTACTGCTGCTGCTTTGAGAGGTTAAAAATTTTGCTAGGTGACAATGACAAAATACGATAAAATACGCAATTCAAATGAAAATCAGTGTTTCATGCTTCAAGAAAGCAAACAAGAAATTGTAATGATAGTAGGACACGAACTTCTCAACGATAGAGCAGTTTTTGGTCTTTTACAAAAAAGAATGAAACAACTAAACTATATTTAAAGAGCTGTCTGACATTATTCTTAATCTGTGTGATTTGCCAAATTGAACCAACAAACAAAAATATTCCAAGCTTCATAGCTTAAAAACTAGCCAGAAACAGTAAACTATGTGATATAATCCAAGCAGTACATCTGCCAAGCAAGCAGTACATCTGCCAAGCAAGCAGCTATCCATATTCTTGAAAATACCCATAAAACTAGTCTATTCATACAGTGATGAGAAGTAAAATTTTCAAAAAAAGGAGAGTTGAATCTTCAGTTCCAGTAACGATTATTTTACAAATAGTAAGTCAATGTGGGAGGCGGTTTATTTCTTTGCAGGGAGGCAAAGTCGAAGAGTTGAGGAGACGGTTTGAGAGGAAACCTACTTAAAAGTTGAAGCCTGCAGATGTGCGCTCATACTGATTTTGTTTTTCAATTGTGGTTATCATGAAAATTTATGCAAACATTCTGTGTTGTTATTTTAGAAGCAAAGTAAAAATTGGAATAAGATTAAATTTATGATTTATTTATAAACCCCTGGCTTTAAATAATAGGATTTTCAAAAGCTTTATTCAACTTTCTTCTTTTCTTTCTTAGTCTTTCTTTCTCTTTCTGTCTTTTGTTCCAGATATTTCTGCATTGATCCCCGAATGCATCGTCGATTCTGGCATTTCATAGCACGCCATGTGAATTAAATAATGACTCAATTCTTTTGAATAATTTCCAAAGCATTTGTCCTAATTTACATATAGAATATACATATATAGAATATCCATGTACTTGCCAAAAGAAAGTGACATTTTTATATACAATGTAGTTGCATACGTGGCAAACAGTCCAAAGAGACAAGACAAAATGAGAGGCTATCAGAATTGTGGTAATGATAAAAAACAATACATTAATGTAAAGCTCAAGTATGCAATTGCTTTTCCTAGATGCATTTGTTGAAGGAGTCCTGGAGCAGTAGAACCTACTACTTCTATTCTCTATAAACTACAGAGAAGGTGATTCAGATAGGAATCCACAAGCAAAAGAAAAAGGCTTCAAAATTCTTGCCTTTACGCATAGCTCCTCTGTGAGGTATTTACTTTCATTTGTCCTATAGAATATCCATGTACTTTGAAACTATCGAAACCACTGACTGCAGTTACTCTGTCTCGTTTGAAGCTGGTGATAATATTGGAGTACTCCCAGGAAATACCGATGAATTGGTATTGAAAGTAATACAGAAGCTGAGACATGTCCTAAGCCTTGAACAGACTCACTGTTTGATGACACAAAAGGAAATGGCGACTATAGCCGAAAATTTTTCAAATTAATGCTTGTACTTTTGCTTTATTCCGTTGGGTTATTTTTTAATTGTAATATTGATACCACAAAGCCTAGGTAAGAGCAGCAAGGGCTGTCATGCGTTTTCTTAGGATGATGATGAAATTAAAATTAGTTATATACCCAACTTGTGGTTTCCTATTTCATCTTTGTGTTGTATATTGGTCACAGTTTTATTCTGGAATAGTCATTGACTATGCCTTGAGTATTGAAAATCCGCCAGTATTGAAAAATAAGTCAATAAGGGAGGCGTTTTATTTCTTTGCAAGGAGGTAAAGTCAAAGAGTTGAGGAGACAGTTTGAGAGGAAGCAATCATACATAAAAGTTGAAGCCTGCAGATATGCGCTCATACTAATTTTGTTTTTTGCTTGTGATTATTATGAAAATTCATGCAAATAGTTTGTGTTGTTATTGCAGAAGCAAAGCAAAAATTGGAATAAGATGAAGTTTAGGATTTATTTACAAACCCCTGGCTATAAATAATAAATTTTTTAAAACCTTTATTCAACTTTCTTCTTTTCTTTCTTTCTTTCTCTTTCTGCCTTGGTACAGAAATATCTGCATTCATCCCTGAATGCATTATTGATTCTGGCATTTCATGGCACGCCATGTGAATCAAACAATGACTCCATTCTTTTGAATAACTTCCAAAGCACTTGTACTAATGACATATAGAATATACATGTAAAGAATATCCGTTTACTTGCCAAAAGAAATTGATATTTTTATATACAATGTAGTTGCATATCTGGAAAACAGTCCAAAGAGACAAGTTGAAATAAGAGGCTATCAGAATTGTTGTATTTGAAGGCTACATCCGTTTACTATAGAAGAAAAGCTGTCATTCACAACTGGACTTCATACGACCTAGTCCTGTTTGACGCACTGAATATAATGTGGAACGTGACGGAGGGACAGTGGAATGCCTCAGAATTCACTACTTGCATTGTAAAAAGACTGGATGTCTTGCATGGAACTTACCCTAATGCAGAGACAATTATCTTGTGGAGTGATGGTTGAAGTTACCAAAACCAGAATAGTGGTTTGTCAAATGCTTTGGTAAACTATTCATGTGAGAAAAACATTCCAATAATTCAGAAATAACATGAAAAGGGGCATACGCAAATGAAATGCAACAGAATGCATAAAAAACTTGAAGTTCGCTGCAGAGATCGCGGTAATTATCTTCCATCTGGATATGTTTCACGATAAGATTAGCTCATAAGAATTCGTTCCCGTATCACGGGATACAAGCTGATCACGGCTTCTTCAGTGATTTTTCTGATTTGAACAAGAAAAGGTGACCTCACAGTCAATAAAGTGGTTGCTTACAAGTATAGTCCAGGAATGATTGTCAAGAACAAATTGTGCCATGATGATGGGTGGGAGTTGCTGCCAAAACAACAATTAAGAAACCAAAAACTGAAATATCTCCACTCCATGAGACAAAACTGGCAGTTGACCGAGACAAGCTACGTGATCTTGTGAATCTGCTACCGGTGTTACCAAAAGACTGCCATGGTTTCTATGTTGGGATTCAAGCTAAAGGCTGTTAAATGTTTTCTTAAGGATTGCTAGCTTTTCCTTACCTATTTTTAAGAACAGAAATTGTTTTTTTCTGAATTTAATTTCAAAATAGCCCAGGGGCCATGCGTTTTTTTTCTTACCCACATTGAAGAAACGTGATTTTTCTATGATTTTCAATATTCATTTCAAACAAGAGCTGAGTGGCATTTTGTGCTGTGATTTTTCTAATCAAATTTGAAAAATAAAAGAACATTTGAATACTTGTCGTTTTTGTGAATGAAAGGTACCATGCCTTGTCCTTCTTAGTGGCAAACTAACGCGCTAAGGTGCAGTAATCAAAACTGCTAAATCTGTGTAGACCCAATTCCTGAATAATAACCCTAGGTTGAGTACGGCTCTATTTTTTGTGAACAACGCTACTGCACCGTAGTACCGCCGACTAATTATGTTGATACACCTTAAGATGCGTTAGTACACCTATTAAGACAACACTTCTGACATCACCTGGGTTCACAATCATACAAAGTGACAAAAACTGTTCAGCGGCTTTTTGATCAACGATCTTACTAGTCTCGGATACGTTTCATATAAAGTTGTGATCGATTTATCTTCGTCGTGTTAATAAATCTGACAACGGTTTGCGTGATCTTACTTCGCATATTCTGTAGCCTGCCAAAAATCAAAACTCTATTCTGGGTATACTGAAAAAGAAGCACCAGCAACCCTCTGTCCATTCGCTGCTGAACAAGCGACTGACGATCTGTATAGCGTCTGCTTGTTGCCGTCGTCTGTTAAAACGTTGTCATGCTGTTAGATAAACCCCCAAGATGGCCTCATTACTAAAATAAATATTTTTTGAGTTGTTACAAACCATGTATGAGCAAAAGCAGTTTGTTTCCCATGGTTACATACCTTGTATTGAACTCTTAGGAAAATCAAATGGAGCACAGA
Source organism: Artemia sinica (assembly GCA_027921565.1). Classification (NCBI taxonomy): domain Eukaryota; kingdom Metazoa; phylum Arthropoda; class Branchiopoda; order Anostraca; family Artemiidae; genus Artemia; species Artemia sinica. Next base: position 68,109 of record JAPEVW010000146.1, on the reverse strand, counting down.
CCTTGTATAAGACTGTTACAGCAAAAAGTAGCCTGCATAGACCTTGTAAAAATGAAACGCTACTGCAGCAAACCACACATACTGTCTGATGAAAAAACTTACCCCAGATAGTGATAAAAACTATATCAACACCTTCCGGTGATTTTTATGTTTTTTATGGTGTAACAACCAACCTCCTAGCTCATAGGAAACGAACCAAAATTAGTTTTTTCTGGTCTCCTGAAAAAATTGGTTTTATGAAGATACAAGGTTTGCACGCGGCGACCACGAAAACTTACTTTGGCTACAATATTACAGCTTCTTCTACCTCTTTTTGTTGTTTTATCATTAGCAGAGTATTCACTTGTGATAATTAAGACAGTAGTTTTCTAATATAATTGACTTAAAACTTGGACAAAGAAAGAACCTGGAAATTTCATACAATCCTCAGATCATTTCTAAATTTATTTTATTTTCATCAGTAAATTTTTCTTTCTTTTTTCTTGCCAAATTTTATATTTTTGAATCATAGAAAGCTTCTTGGAAATTTGTCATAACTATTAAACCCATATAATTATTTTTCTTTTAGTTTGTGGAAGATCTATAGCCCAAGGGGGTATATGTATCATTTGCAAAGAGTTAATCACCTCAGGGACTATTGTCAAGCTGCTTGAGAGTACGTATCTAGGTATTGATTTTTACAAATATAGATTTACAATTTACATTAACTAAAGAAAAACTAACAGAAATAGTTGTTGTTTAATTCTTTTTCTTGCAGTACCCACTGCAACATATATGTGTACTTTGAATACATGTAATTTTTTGATTATAAATGGTTTATTTTTATATATGATCATGTTTATTATGAGATTTAACTACAGAAAGATTGTTTTTTACGTGATGATTTTCATTATATGTGACTTTACTATGTCAATATTTTTGAATGGTATTTAAACAAATATTTTATAAATATTTTATTATTAAAATGAATTATCCAAGACCTTTGTTCTGAATAGTGGATTTCGTAGATTTAATTATGAAATATTTTAGGGGGTTGACCCCTCCTTAATACCTTGCTTTTGATGCTAATGTATTCCATAACTTAAAAAATACTTCTTATTCTAATTAAATGACTTCAGTTCCTGGAGTTGTTCTTAAGGAATATGAGAATAAGCTAAACTTTAGTTTAAAGAGCAAAGCATTGAGGATTGGGACAACTCTTCTTATATACAGAACATTTCAGTTCCTGTTAAGTTTTTATTTTGCACTTTACTTTCAGCTCTAAGAAAAAACTTGTTTTTATCTATTTTAATATTGTTTCTGAATTGATGCAGGGAAATCCAGCTCCTCTCCATGAAAAGTTCCCCTCACTTACAAAACATTCCTAAGATTTAAGTGCCAACATACCTCCCAGACAATTCCATTACTGATGAAAATCTCCCAGGAAATATTTTGTGGATAAATCCATCAGAAAAATGATCTTTTACATATTCTTATTTGAACAAGACTAACTTCTGATGGCTTTTCAAATCATGTTGTAAATCCATCCAGGACTCCTAGGGTCAGAGGAATTCCTGGGAATCCTTCTGCCTTCACTAGAAAATTGCTCCAGCAGAAAATTCCCCATTGATAATTTTTTCTTAATTTAGTTTCTAGCCATTTTCAACTCATGCCAGGAAACACCTTTCCCGTGGAAATTTTCCCTGAAAACTTTCATCTTCACGAAAAATTATTCACATAGAAAATCCCAACCCCTCATAAATCCCCCCTAAAAAAATCCGAATATTTCCCAATAACCCCCTCCCCCTAACAGAAAAAAACTTAAGACTATTTTATCCCTAGCAAAAAACTTCCCCTGAAACACTTGCACATATTAAACTTAGTCAAATAAGACAAATAAGAAGTATTTTGGATAGGAATTCTGACAAATTCTCTCAGCCTAAAATTTCCCATACAAAGTAGGGGTGTTATTTGCTATGGGGGCAGGGGGGCAACTTTTACCTTTATGGTACTATATGGCTCATTTTTCACTTTATTAAAATGTAACAAAAATGGAGAAGGAAATCTTATAAATCAGTTGGAAACCTAATTTATTGTTTTAGCGGAGTAATTTGCATTTTTCAATGAAAATATTCAAAAAGTATTTTCAATTTCTAGATGGGTACCCATACCCTACCCCAAAAGGGCTGCCTGTGGTTACGCTAAATTTTTCTGCCCCTACACTTACACTACCCTACACTTATCTACACTTAAAAAAAAATTTTCCTTTGCAGAATACATTTTTTAAAACTATTTTCATTGAAAAGCAAAAAGATTGCCCTTCTTCCATTGATTATTGATAAATATAGTACTGCCATTCCCTTTTTTATAGCAAGTAAATTTAATTCAATTTTCATCTTTAAAGACTTGTCTTGAACTAATTACAGATCAGATACATACAGTTTATATTGTCTGTAGAATGAACACAGCCAGCCACCAACTCTATGGGGTGGTAAAAGCCAGCCCCATACTTGATTTATCCCAGTGGTAGGAATTTGACATCATAAATTAAAATGCAGTCTCTGTTTGGACAAGCAATTGAAGAGGAAACAATATGTTTCATGTTGGTGATTTATAGAATAAATATCAAGCAATAAAACTTACATTTTAGAGTCAGTAGACAATCAGCTTTCTCATAATATGTGAAAAAAAAACAGAAATATTGGAAGGACGTTTATATCAAAACAGGATAATTGGTATTTCTGAAAGAGGTTCTTTGAGGTAACTCAATAAAGTAACAATTTCAAGTACTTAATCTTGAATAATTTTTGCAATTAATTTAAAAAAACTTTTCCACAAAATAAGTTTTTTTAAAGAAGAGTAAAGAACTCCATTAAACGAAAAACTAGCGAAAATAAAATCAAATAATCTACCAAGCGTGAAACTACCACAAATCAGCGTCTATAAATAAATGAAACCCAAAACGAACAGAAATAACAATAATTAACCGAGTCTAACTCAAAACAAGCAGAAATTAACATAAGTTGGGCGCAAAACCCCTATGCCTTTTCAAGGCCAGAACAAAATTTGTACTTTACTGAAAAATATAAATGTTTTTACTTTTATAACTTTCATAAATCAAATAATATAAACATTTTGATTACTAAATATCAGTAGATGTCTATTAAACTGACAATGCACATTCATTTGTATTTTTTCAGTCAAGTGCAAATTTTGTTCTGGCCTTGGGAAGGCATAGGGGTTTTGCGCCCAACTTATGTTAATTTCTGCTTGTTATGAGTTTGACTCGGTTAATTGTTGTAATTTCTGTTCGTTTTGGGTTTCATTTATTTATTGATGCTGATTTGTGGTAGCTTCACGCTTGGTAGATTATTTGATTTTATTTTTGCTATATTTTTGTTTAATGGAGTTCTTTACTTTTCTTTGAAAAACTTATTTTGTGGAAAAAGTTTTTTTAAATTAATTTCTGTTTGTTTTATATTGAATTAGTCTTTTCAGGGAAAAAGAAAATAATACTTTAAATATTTTCCTTTTTTAAGACTTTATAGTTTGGCCTGCAAAATTTTGATTGGGTGTGTTTTGGAAAATGATGGGCGTGAGAGGGGCGTTAATGGCTATCCAATCACTTTAAACTATTAAAAAAGTTACTAGCCCTTTCAATTTCCAATTGAATGAGCCCTTCTGCAATTTCTACGACAACGCTTTCAATAAAAACTTTATATGCCCCAGGGCATAACTTACATCCCTTGCCCTGAGGGCTGTGGGGGGAGGGGTTGTCATCCTTAAAGACCTAATTTCAATACTTTAGACTACGTTTGAGTAAAATTACTATCTAAAAATTTGGATTGAATGTGTTTGGGGAAAAGGTTGGCGTGAGTCCAGTGGCGCATCCAGGATATTGTTTCGAGGGGGCCTGTCAGTCTACGTTTTTATAGCAGTCATGTGAGCAAGAAAATTATCTGTCATAGTGCAAGATTTCAGGCGGGGGTATGGAGGGGGGGGGTAGCTAGGTAAAGAAATGAAAAGTACACACTTGTCATGAGTATTTCTAGTTGTAGACTTTTTTTTGTTTGAGAATGGATGACAAAATTTTGTCAACAAAGTCATAATTAAAAAAAAAGTTAGAAGCAGTTAGAGTTTCTATTTTGGGCGAGTAGATGTTTTTGGAACTACCACGAAGCGGCAGAATTAGAGAAAATATAAAAAAAAGAAGTGCATTATTCCTTATATTTGCTTATGGGACCTTTGTTTTAGAGAACCAAATAAATAAAAATAATATTATATCAAAGACAATTGCCCAGAATTTGGTTTCAGAGGGATGGAGGCCTCAATCTACCTTATATAGCAGCCATGAAAGCAAGAAATGTATTAATATTAACATTGTTTACAGAGGATGAAGCACAATTAAAGTTTAAAAAACAGAATCAACTGCACTTAGAGAAACAAACAACAAAGGACGACCTAACCTCTCACAGTAACAGTCGCCAGTCTTTTTTTGGAATCAATCAAAAACTTGGTCAGCACTGACCTGGATATCGTGGTTTAAATTATCTGTCATAGTGCAAGATTTCAGGCAGGGGGTATGGAGGGGGGGGTAGCTAGGTAAAGAAATGAAAAGTACACACTTGTCATGAGTATTTCTAGTTGTAGACTTTTTTTTGTTTGAGAATGGATGACAAAATTTTGTCAACAAAGTCGGAATTAAAAAAAAAGTTAGAAGCAGTTAGAGTTTCTATTTTGGGCGAGTAGATGTTTTGGAACTACCACGAAGCGGCAGAATTTAGAAAATATAAAAAAAAGAAGTGCATTATTCCTTATATTTGCTTATGGGACCTTTGTTTTAGAGAACCAAATAAATAAAAAATAATATTATATCAAAGACAATTGCCCAGCATTTGGTTTCAGAGGGATGGAGGCCTCAATCTACCTTATATAGCAGCCATGAAAGCAAGAAATGTATTAATATTAACATTGTTTACAGAGGATGAAGCACAATTAAAGTTTAAAAAACAGAATCAACTGCACTTAGAGAAACGAACAACGAAGGATGACCTAACCTCTCACAGTAACAGCCGCCAGTCGTTTTTTGGCATCGATCAAAAACTTGGTCAGCACTGACCTGGATATCGTGGTTCAGGGTCATGTGAGCAAGTCCGTTCAGACGCTCCTTGCCCGTTGAGCTCCGCAGATAGGTTTTTAATCGCTTAAGACAGCTAAAGTTCTTCTCAGCAGAAGCGGAAGTCACTGGTAATGTCTGAAAAATCGTCAAAAGCCTTCAAATGCATGGAAAAAATTTTCATTGCATGACACAAGAATTGAAGCAACAGTTGATGGTTTCTCAGACATTCCGAGCCACTTCTGTTTCCAACGGACTAACTCACATTCGAGCGCACGTCTACCCCCGTGAAATCCCTTGTAAACAGCAACAGCGTTCAATAATTCATTATTTTTTAATGACTCACTGTTAGCTGGCAAAAGCCTTCCGATTTTGAAAGATGCCTCCTGATGGCGCAAAAATCTTTGATCAAATTCTTCAATAAGTGAAGCAAAGTAAGGTTTGAACAATGACTCGCGATAAAAAAACTTTGATGGACTTATTATCGTTGATGGACTTTCGGCAGATAGACCATGGAACAGCCGGAGCCACATTTAACTCTTGTGCAAGCTCATGGGCTTTCTGAAAAATTGTTTCAAAATCATTTTGTTTTGACTGCAGTAAAGTATCAGAACATAGCTTAGCATGCCGACAGCACTCAACTAAGTCTAAATCTTCGGCTTATAGCGCCTTAGAGACAGAGAGCATTATGGCACTTACAAACTCTAGCATAGCCATCGTGAACATAAAACTAAATTCGGTTGCTTCTGAAACCAACGCATTCGCTTTTGAAATAACTTCCGTATCGCACCGTATGCTACCAACTATTTCCTCAAGTACGGAAATAATCGCACAATACAAAGAGATAAAAATTAAACTGCAATCGTCACACTCCACCCATCTTGTTTTGCACAACTTCACAAGCTTCCTCACAGGACTATCGGGACAAACGACAGTGACCATTTCTACCAACATATTCGTTTTTTTTGGTGAGGATGATAAAAATGATATAATCTGCTGTATAGTAGCAAAGGTTGACCTGACAAGTCCTACCCTACTAGTTTTACATAAAGCCAAATTTAAGCTGTGCAATGCACAGTGGGTGTAGATCACATGCGGATATTTTTTTCCTAATTTCTGGTTGTGCACCAGAATAGCAGCCTGACATGTTGCTGACCCCATCAAAACCAACTCCCACAAATGTCTCCATTTTTAAGCCAAACGCAATGCATTGGCCGATGATTTGTTTTGCTACTGCAGAGCTGGTGAGATTTCCGAAAACAAAAAACCCGAGAAACTACTCTTCAAGTAAAGCACGAGTTTCATATTAGTATCTGACTACAAGAACTAACTAGAACTAATTGGGCTTGTCAGCATGTATATCAATAACTGTACAACGAACCTGAAGAATCCTTTGACGCTATATGCTGATGACTGCCAGCTCCTAGGGCTGGCCCAGAACAACAACCCAAATCTATCAACTATGCAAGAAAATCTGGACAGACTATCTAGATGGTCATTGGATTTGTGTCTACAGTTCAATGCCTTAAAATGTAAAGTTATACATCTTGGACGCAATAATCCAAAACTTGCATATCACATAGGAGACGCCCAGCTTGAGGCAGTCAGTGAGGAGAAGGACCTTGGGGTTACTGTTGACAATGAGCTGAAGTTTAACTGCCACACACGAGCTCAAGTTGCAAAAGAAAACCAAGCCCATGGCCTCATAAAGCAAACATTTACCACCAGGAAGTCGGGAGTGATTAGGAAACTGTACAAAGCCATGGTCCGTCCTCACCTGGAATTTGGCATGACCCTAGTCTCTCCGTACTATAAGATGGATGTGAACGTACTTGAGAATGTCCAAATAAGAGCAACTAAGCTTATCTCTGCATTCCAAGACAAATCTTACAAGGAACGTCTCACCTTACTCAAACTCCCTACCTTAGTATACCGTAGGAAAAGAGGAGACGTAATAGCAACTCGTAAGTTGCTAGAAAATGACCTATTAAGTCATGTCTTTTCCCCGTCCTTCTCAACTACCACAAGAGGACACACCAAGAAGCTGCAGGCCCCCTGTTGCATCATGCAAGAGCGCCAACAGTCCGTTCCGTCCCACTCTGGAACAGCCTATCCGAAGCCACCGTCCAATCTAAAACTCTATATGCCTTCAAGAACGGAGTTGATCAAGACTGGGCCACCGCCGAATGGAGGCTGAACTGGGATGTCAAATCATAGCCTTGAAACACCACCAGCGAGATTTCTACAGGAGGCTCAAAACCACCTTATCTCTCTGGACATGTGATTTAAGGTAATTTAAGGTTTTTTTCTTTCTTTCCTCTCGCGTGACCTTTCCGTTTCAATGCTTAGCTTACACTGGAATTATAGCAGCGTTTGAAACTTTGAATGAACTATCGCCTCTTAGTCTGATTCCTTGTCGCAATTCATTCATTGCAGAGAAGCTAGTGCTTATAGCGGCGGGGGTTAAATAGTGAGAAAAATTTCTTGACATCTTGTTTGATTAAAGGAGGCGATTGCACGTTTGATGATAAAATAATGAAATAAGCTTGCTGGAGAAATGGATAGCCATTTAACAAGAAATGAAAAAAGAACAGGCGTTGCAAATAACTTGAAAGCCTGAATATTTCAGAACTAACTATATGGTACTTAAAAAAAGAAGAAACGAAATTTCGGGGGGGGGGGGGCGCTCCGTCTCCCCCCCCCTGGATACGCTACTGTCTGAGTCCTTCCGTTCAATTTATATGTTTCGGAATTCCAATTATCCTACTCATTGTTTGCCCTTTACGCATATAATTTGATTATTTGAAAGTCCAGAAAAGATATTGTAATTCTTCAAAGTCCTATTCAACAAGACATAAGATTAGTTCAGAGATTCTCTTCAGCTTTTGATTTTCCAATTTCAAATAATAAAACGAAAGCCATTATATTTGCTAATTGCTCAAGAGCAATCCTCTTCAAATTTTCTCTAGTGAAATTCCATATTGTAACTCAGTGAAGCTACTTGGCCTATGGATAGATTAAAAATGTTATGGCATGCACATATTAATTCTTTGAAATCCATGATCATTTGGAGACTTTTTGTTCTAAAGAGACTTGCTGGAAATAAATGGGGATGCCACCCTAAAGTTATTTTGGATTTTTATATATAATAAATCAAATCTAATCTAGAATATGGTATTCAATTCTTCTCAATTCGTTCACGATCTACGTTTAAAGCCTTGGAATCTTTACAATTTCAGCTATTCAAATTGCTCTGGGTTTGCACAGGCATACTCCTCAAATAATCTTTTTACAAGTGAACAAACAGGCTTCAAAAAAGGAAATAGCTCTGTGGAGAACAGCACTCACCTTGAAATTGATGTTTGCAACTTTTAAAACCAGAGAGGTTACAATGACAGTCCTCTTTGACTGGTCATATGCCTATGGAAATGTTGTCCATGATACATTGTTTGATCTTTTAATTCATCTGGATTCTATATGCTCTTTAATATGTTTCTTGAAGTCCTTTTTAAGTGATAGAAGTTTTTATGTTCAAGTTAATGAGTATAAGGGAAAGATGAGCCCCATTACTAGAGGTCTTTCTCTAGGAGCACTTCTGAGTCCAGTGGCGTATCCAGGATTTTGTTTCGGGGGGGCCCGTCAGTCTACGTTTTTATAGCAGTCATGTGAGCAAGAAAATTATCTGTCATAGAGCAAGATTTCAGGCGGGGGGTATGGGGACGGGGGGGCTGTAGTTAGGTAAAGAAATGAAAAGTACACACTTGTCATGAGTATTTCTAGATGTAGACTTTTTTGTTTGAGAATGGATGACAAAATTTTGCCAACAAAGTCAGAATTAAAAAAAAAGTTAGAAGCAGTGAGTTTCTATTTTGGGCGAGTAGATGTTTTGGAACTGCCACAAAGCGGCAGAATTTAGAAAATATAAAAAAAGAAGTGCATTATTCTTTATATTTGCCTATGGGACCCTTGTTTTAGAAAACCAAATAAATAAAATATAATATTATATCAAAGACAATTGCCCAGAATTTGGTTTCAGAGGGGTGGAGGCCTCAGTCTACCTTATATAGCAGCCATGAAAGCAAGAAATGTATGGATATTAAAAAGGTTTACAGAGGATGAAGCACAATTACAGTTTAAAAAAAATAGAATCAACCGAACTTAGAGAAACGAGCAACGAAAGACGACCTAACCTCTCACAGTAACAGCCGCCGGTCTTTTTTGGCTGCAAATCGATCAAAAACTTGGTCAGCACTGACCTGGATATCGTGGTTCAGGGTCATGTGAGCTAGTCCGTTCAGACGCTCCTTGCCCGTTGAGCTCTGCAGATAGGTTTTGAATCACTTAAGACAGATAAAGTTCCTCTAAGCAGAAGCGGTAGTCACTGGTAATGTCTGAAAAATTGTCAAAAGCCTTCAAATGCATGGAAAAAATTTTGCATCGCATGATGCAAGAGTTGAAGCAACAGTTGATGGTTTCTCAGACATTCCGAGCCACTTCTGTTTCCAATGGACTAACTCACATTCGAGCGCACGTCTACCCCCGTGAAATACCTCATAAACAGCAACAGCGTTCACATTAGTTCAGAGATTCTCTTCAGCTTTTGATTTTCCAATTTCAAATAGTAAAACCAAAGCCATTATATTTGCTAATTGCTCAAGAGCAATCCTCTTCAAATTTTCTCTAGTGAAATTCCATATTGTAACTCAGTGAAGCTACTAGGCCTATGGATAGATTAAAAATGTTATGGCATGCACATATTAATTCTTTGAAATCCATGATCATTTGGAGACTTTGTGTGTTCTAAAAGACTTGCTGGAAATAAATGGGGATGCCACCCTAAATTTATTTTGGATTTTTATATATAATAAATCAAATCTAATCTAGAATATGGTATCCAATTCTTCTCAATTCGTTCACGATCTACATTTAAAGCCTTGGAATCTTTACAAAATTTAGCTATTCAAATTACTCTGGGTTTGCACAGGTATACTCCTCTATCTAAATTAAAACAACTGTCTGGTTTGGTATCTTTAAGTGAAAGAGCATCCTGTCAAAGGAAGAAATACTTCTCACGAATTCAAGCACGTTCTGTATAATCATACCTTTGCTTTGAAGGCAGCTTGCACCAATGGCAATTCATCTTGGAATCAGTTTCAATTGGAGGTCCCAAATTGGAGTCCAGATTCCCCTATGCATACCCCTTTACTGATACTCCGCCATGGGAAATGAGTCCACCTATTTGTCATGCAGAACTTATTCCAATAAATAAAAAACAAATTCACAATCATGAGATTCAGACTATTCTGGCTGAACAGATTTTGAAGAGATTTTGAACAGATGGGTCTGTTTAGGGTGTGAGAGCTGGAGCTGGACTATGTATTCCATCACTGAATGTTAACTTTTTTTCACCCCTTCCTTCGGGATCTTCTATTTTGTCAGCTGAATAATGTACCATTTTCTTGGCCCAAGATGTTCTCATATATTATAGCATTGTAGAGGAGAATATTCTTTGCCTTTCCAACTCCAAATCAGCAACAATGTTGCTCAAAAAATTATTGGAATTACCAATGACAAGGACCTATTTAACGTTAGAAAACAGCTTCTGAACCTCCACACTAAAGGCAGCAAGATTTATTTCCAGCATGTTCTAAGCCATAAAGGTATCAAATATAATGATACTGTGGATTTACTGGCAGCCAAAGCTTCTTTTCTAAACCTAAGACCTCTCTCTGACCTCAATTCTCATGATATGATTAGGCAAAGATCTAATCTTAATCACAATAAATTGACTAACTTCTTTTTCCTACTAGATTAATCAAATAAGTTTTTGCACAAAATAAGTTGTTTTTTTTTTTTTAAGTACAGAACTCCATTAAACCAAAAATGAACAAAATAGAATCAAATGATCTACCAAGCATACAGCTATCTCAAATCAGTATCAATAAATAAATGAAACCTAAAACAAACATAAATTAAAATAAGTCACTCTCAAAACAAACAAAAATTAATTTGAGTAGGGTTCTAAACCCAACACTTGCTTTGGAAACCTTATATGCCCCAAGGCATAACTTACAACCGTTGCCCTGAGGCCTGTGGGGGGTTGCCATTCTCAAAGACCTAATTTCGACTTTTAAAAAGGGCACTAGCCATTTCCATTTCCAACCAAATGGGCCCTTTTTGAAGTTTCTACAACAATTCCAACTACATGGAACAAAATGGCTATCTCAAAATTTTGATTGGATGTGTTTGCAGAAAAAGTGGGTGTGAGGGGAGGGTTAGCTGCCTTCCAATCAAATTCCACTATTAAAAAGGGCAATAGCACTTTGAATTTCTAATTGAATGAGCCCTTTTACAAGTTTTCATCCTCAAAGGCCTAGTTTCCAAAACTTTCAACTACGTTGAACAAAAATTGCTACCTCAAAACTTTGATTGGATGTGTTTGGGGAAAAGTAGCAGTGAGAGGGGGGTGAGTTGCCCTCTTATCACTTTCAACTAAGAAGAAGTGCCCTAGCCCTTCCAATTTCCAACCGAATGAGTCCTTTTTGAAGTTTCTACAACAAAGCTTTCTATAAAAACCTTATATGCCCCCCAGGGCATAACTCAAAACCCTTGCCCTGAGGGCTGCAGGGGGATTGTCCTCCTCAAAAACATAATTTCTTTAAACAGAAATTATATCTATATCAACTATGTTGCCCAAAATTGCTATCTAAAAATTTTGATTAGATGTGTTTGGGGAAATGGTGGGCATGGAAGGGTTGTAAGTTGCCCTCCAATCACTTTTGAATTTTAAAATAGGCACTAGCCATTCTAATTTCCTATCAAATGAGCTCTTTTCAAAGTTTCTTCAACAACTCCTTTGATAAACAAGGCCCTGGTCTGGACAAAATAACTGTGTTGAACAAAATGGCTATCTCAAAATTTTTATTGGATGTGGTGGGCTTGGAAGTGGTGTTAGTTACCTTCCAGTCACTTTCAACTATTAAAAAGACAACTAGCCATTCCCATTTCCAAAAAAAAATGTGCCCTTTTTGAAAGTTTCTACAAAAACATTTTCTATGACAACCCTAATATACCCCCAGGGCATAACTTACAACCCTAGCCCTGAGGGATGCGCGGGGACACTACTTTCTATGAAAACCTTATATGCCCCCAGGGCATAACTCACAACCCTTGCCCTGAGGGTTGTGGGGATGCTGTCATCCTCAAAGACCTAACTTCCAGAACTTTCAACTATATTCAAGAAAATGGGCATTAGCCATTAAAAAGGGCACTAGCCATTTCAATTTCCAATTGAATGAGCCCTTTTTGAAGTTTCCATGACAACACTTTCTATGAAACCTTATATGCCCCCACAGTATAACTTACAACCCTTCCCCTAAGGGCTTTTGGGGGGGGGGGGGTGGTCTCTTATCCTCAAAGACCTAATTTCCAGAACTTTCAACTATGTTGAACAAAATAGCTATCTCAAGATATTGATTGGATGTGTTTGGGGAAAAGGTGGATGTGAGAAGGGGGCTAGTTGCCCTCCAATCACTTTTGACTAGTAAAATGGGCACTGGCCCTTTGAATTTCCAATCAAATGAGCCCTTTAAGTTTCTACAACAAAGCTATCTATAAAAACCTTATATACCCCAAGGGTATAACTAAAAACCTTTGCCCTGAGGGCTTTGGGGGAGTGTCCTCCTCAAAACATAATTTCTATCTGGAAATCAACTATGTTGAACAAAATGGCTATCTAAAAATTTTGATTGGATGTGTTTGGGGAAATGGTGGGCATGGAAGGGTTGTAAGTTGCCCTTCAATCACTTTTGACTTTTAAAATAGGCACTAGCCATTCCAATTTCCTATCAAATGAGCTCTTTTCAAAGTTTCTTCAACAACTCCTTTGATAAACAAGGCCCTGGTCTGGACAAAATAACTGTGTTGAACAAAATGGCTATCTCAAAATTTTATTGGATGTGGTGGGCTTGGAAGTGGTGTTAGTTACCTTCCAGTCACTTTCAACTATTAAAAAGACCACTAGCCATTCCCATTTCCAAAAAAAATGTGCCCTTTTTGAAAGTTTCTACAAGAACATTTTCTATGGCAACCCTAATATACCCCCAGGGCATAACTTACAACCCTAGCCCTGAGGGATGCGCGGGGACAACACTTTCTATGAAAACCTTATATATCCCCAGGGCATAACTCACAACCCTTGCCCTGAGGGTTGTGGGGATGCTGTCATCCTCAGAGACCTAATTTCCAGAACTTTCAACTATATTGAAGAAAATGGGCATTAGCCATTAAAAAGGGCACTAGCCATTTCAATTTCCAATTGAATGAGCCCTTTTTGAAGTTTCCATGACAACACTTTCTATGAAACCTTATATGCCCCCACAGCATAACTTACAACCCTTCCCCTAAGGGCTTTGGGGGGGGGTGGTCTCTTATCCTCAAAGACCTAATTTCCAGAACTTTCAACTATGTTGAACAAAATAGCTATCTCAAGATATTGATTGGATGTGTTTGGGGAAAAGGTGGATGTGAGAAGGGGGCTAGTTGCCCTCCAATCACTTTTGACTAGTAAAATGGGCACTGGCCCTTTGAATTACCAATCAAATGAGCCCTTTTTTACGTTTCTACAACAAAGCTATCTATGAAAACTTTATATACCCCGAGGGTATAACTAAAAACCTTTGCCCTAAGGGCTTTGAGGGAGTGTCCTCCTCAAAAACATAATTTCTATCTGGAAATCAACTATGTTGAACAAAATGGCTTTCTAAAATTTTTGATTTGATGTGTTTGGGGAAATAGTGGGTATGGATTGGGTGATGGTTGCCTTCCAATCACTTTTGACTTTTAATAAGGGCACTAGCCACTCCAATGTTGGGGGGTACCTAAGTTAGCTTATGTATTTAAGGTACTGGTACATTATAACTAAACCAGTGCTATACACAAAACAAGTCAAGTTTGTTTAATGCTAACAAATTAAAATAGGATGAACATATAATAGTTTAGAAACAGATTTGGGCTATATATTTGCACATTAGGGGGGAGGGGGTGAAGCAAAGCATATACTAAATATGTGACCCAACCTAGGTACCTTTTTCACCCCCTAAACCCCCCAAAAAATCATTTAAATATTGTTAACTCCATGAGAAACCATGCTTTGCATTCCATTTTAACTTTTGCAAATAGCCATTTGAGGGTTTTGTGTCTGGTTTCCTTGAGAGTTTATAGCATTAGTTTAGTTATAATGCACCAGTACCATATTTAATAGATACTATGCTTTACCCCCCACCCACCCCTCCCCTAATGTGTGAACATATAGCCCAAATTTGTTTCTAAACTATTATATATTTATCCTATTTTATTTTATTAGCATTAACCAACATACAGTATATAGCAGTGCCCACATAATGCATAAGTACCTTGAAATTTTTACAAAACAATATTTTACCTTAATTTTAAGTTCCTGGTTTCTTTTTCTCTGGCTTTAGTTCTGAAAATATAATTTCTGTTATTTGAGTAGAATTTTAAGCCATATTAAGGTTTTTTTCAAAATTTAGGAAATGTATTTTACCTTATAAATTGGGATTGAGCAAAATTGTGAAGCTGAAAACAATTTTCTTGTACTTCATTTAAGCAGAAGATCTGTTCAGTAAGGTTCAATTTTTTATAACACACACAGGTCATCAAAGGTCAGGACCCTCTAGAGGGAGAAGGATTTGCCTACATGACAGGTCACCTATTGAAATTTAGACAAAATAACATTTACCTTCATTTTCAGTTATCAGTTTCTTTTTCTCTGGTTTTAGTTCTGAAAATACAATTCCTGTTATTTGAGTAGGATTTTAAGCCATATCATTTTTTTTTTTTAATTTAAGAAATGTATTTGTATATCTATATAACCTTATAAATTGGGATAGAACAAAGTTGTGTAGCTGAAAACAATTTTGTTGTACTAAATTTAACCAGAAGATCTATTTTGCAGTAAATATCTACCAAATCATATTATTGACTTACGCATAAAGTGAATATACCACTTGATGCCTTTTTTTATGCTGATGACAAATATAATAACATTTCTATCAGAAATGAATGTCAGCCCCCCCCCCCTATATATGCCAATTCAGGGTATATATTTCTACATTGAGGGGGGGGGGTAAAGTTTAAACTTATCTCCCATTTACATCAGAAACAAAATTTGCCACCCCCCCCCCCTAATGTAGAAATATATACCCTGAATTGGCATATATAGGGGGGGGGGCTGAAATTCATTTCTGATAGAAATGATTATCATATTTGTAATCAGCATAAAAAAGGCATTGAGTGGTATATTCACTTTATGCATAAGTCAATAACATGATTTGGTAGATATTTACCTATTTTGCTAGGTTTCACTTTTATAACACACAGATTTATAAAGGTCAGGACCCTCTATAGGGAAAGGTATAGGTAGGTAATTAAAAATAGCCTACCTTCCTGGGACATACTTTATCCTGGAGACCCATCCCTGAAAGTGTCATTTTCCTAGCCTAACCCCTTTCAAAGATAGCCAAAAGCAACTATCTCACTCAGTGACTCTTGTTTTTAAAAAAGTAAATTAAAATAGGTATTTATTTAGCTTTGGCCCACCTCATAAGGAGACATGTTAAGAAAACAATTCTTACTTTAA
Organism: Artemia sinica; assembly: GCA_027921565.1. NCBI lineage: Eukaryota > Metazoa > Arthropoda > Branchiopoda > Anostraca > Artemiidae > Artemia > Artemia sinica. The sequence goes on along the minus strand of JAPEVW010000146.1, from coordinate 52,354 downwards.
AATATGTATAATGATCTTAGTTCTTATATTATCCAAGGGTAGAACCTTTATCATCAAGTCTTTCCTCTAAAAATCTTCAAAAGAGAAAAAGTTTCCAAATATCACCACGTTTTCAATTCAATGCTTAAGTCTTTTTAAATTGCTGCCTAATAAGTTCTTTTATAGATAGCGTTCATGCTGGTCTTTTTATTTTTATTTTAAATAGCAGTGGAGAAGGGCAAATAGCAGTGGCGTAAATACAAAATATTAATAGCAGTAGCGAAGGGCAAATAGCAGTGTTGAAGGGTGAATAGCAGTGGCGTAAATACAAAATATTAATAGCAGTGGTTAGGTTAGGTTACAAACAATGCACGGAATTTCGAAGGGCGAATAGCAGTGGCGTAAATACAAAATATTAATAGCAGTGGTGAAATATTGTTTTAAGAATTCACAATTTCTATAATCTCAATATACCACAACTTTTTCTTTGAACACGTTTTTTGACACACATGCTAAACACTATCTATAAAACAACTTATTTGGTAGCAGTTTTACACAGCGGCAATTTCAAAAGACTTAAGCATTGAATTAAAAATGTGGTGATATTTGGAAACTTTTTCTCTTTTGAGGATTTTTAGAGGAAAGACTTGATGATAAAGGTTCTCCCCTTGGATAATATAAGAACTAGGATCATTATACATATTTTGAAGTAAGAATTGTTTTCTTAACATGTCTCCTTATGAGGTGGGCCAAGGCTAAATAATTACCTTAAAATAATCTAAAGCTATACTTTGGCTAGCCTATTTAAGAGAAAATCCAGTAAAATTTAGAAAACTGCTTCAAAAAAATCCTAAAATACTTGATCAGTCTATGCCGTTCTCTCCCTCCCCCCCCCCCCCCCCCCCTAATGAGTAAATAGGCTAGCCTATATAGCTCAAGTTAAATAGACTAGGCCTATGTTCCTACTGCTTATAGGAATGATATAAGCAAGGGTCTTAGGGCTCGTAATGATGTTTTTCTTGTTTTCATGGTATTTCTTTTAAAATGTGGCTAACTTTTGACAAATAGCCTACCTGCAGTTTCAACTATTTCCTTGGAACCTCAATCCACATACCCACATAAACGGATTTCATAAGGTTTCTTAAATGGCGCCTATTGTGATGAAAGTAATCAATGCAAATTTCCGATTTCAGAGCAGCGTTGCCATGCTGGCCTGGAAGAATTTGCTAAATCTGAGAGGAAAAATTTACTAAATCGCATCTGTTTTTACTAAGTGCTAAAAAAATATTTTGCGCGTGCGGCTACCACCCCATGCGCACCATCGGCTTCTACTATAGAAGGATAGTCAATAGGACTTACACTATCTTTTTTCATTTTTTCTGTCTTTTTCATAGTATGATGGAAAATTCCGGGAAACCTATATTTTCAAAAATCTTCTGTTTGGATTATTTGGATGTTCGACTGAATAGGCGTCACATTCCAGATACAGTGTATCCATGACGTTAAACAATAGTCTGGAATCTTGGATTCTGGAAATTCTGCTGATAAAGCCGGGCTTAAAATTTTATCAATGGTCTGCAGGTAATAAGATTCAGATATATTAAAAAATTAAAAAGCAATCAAAGAAGAAAAACAGCTACAACTCATATTCACGAAGCAATTCAGGTAATGAACTGCTTAGAATCTGAGGTGTGTATGAAAGTGACAGCTTTTGAAATTTTTCCCCCAGTTTCTGTTTTTGGGTTTGAAATTTAAACCCTTCAATTTTGCATTTTTAAGAGGAAATTTGCCAGCTTTAAAATACTATTTGGGCTGGTCTTTAAATAAGGGATAAGCTGCTTACAAAGAATTCTGACAAATTTTAAAAGCAATTAATTTAGGGTTTTTTTAATGGATTTTTTCTGGATTCTCTATCGTTCGTATTCAAAAAAATCAAAGACTAATACAATCTTTGTCACTCCAAAACGGAAATGACGTAATCGACTACCGGTTTAGTTGTAAAATTATGTAAATTAAAAAAGTGCACCTCAAATTGGACTAGGGCTGCCAAGAAAAAAGAAAAATTATATAACATACAATAATTAGTTTAAAAAATTAACATTGTGTCAATAGTCTTCATGTGAGGCAAATCATACAAATTGAAAAGTAATAAGAAAAATATGTAGTCATAATTAAAAGAAGTCACACTTAAAAGGCTTTAATCGTACTCTGCCTCATCCGAATTTAAATTATTCACTAGTGTTGAATTCTGACTAAAGGGATCTACTTGTTTCCATTTCTTGATAGCTCGAGTCAAATCGCTTGTGATTACTCAGTCATGTGTTCCATTTAAGGACCTGAGAACAAGTTGCTTTGTTTTCATCAGGGACGAAACACTCGAGACATGCAACAAAACTTGCACGTTACTGAAAAAAATACAAATGAATGTCCATTGATAGTTTAATATACATATACTGATATTTAGTAATCAAAATTGTAATATTATATTAAAGTTATAAAAGTAAAAACATTTATATTTTTTCAGGCATAGGTGTTTTGAGCCCAACTTATATTAATTTCTGCTTGTTTTGAGTTTGACTTGGTTATTTATTGTAATTTCTGTTCATTTTTGGGTTTCATTTATTTATTGATGCTGTTTCGGGGTAGTTTCACGCTTGGTAGATTATTTGATTTTATTTTTGCTCAATTTTTGTTTGATAGAGCTCTTTGCTTTTGTTTGAAAATTTTTTTTCTGGAAAAAGTTTTTTTTTAATTAATATTATGAAAAAAATAAAGAAATCCATGAAGCAGGAACGGAAACAGAAAACAACACAGGATATTGAGAACAAAGCAGCACACAAAAGAAGGAGCAAAGAGACGAGCTCAGGGATAGAGACAGGAAACACAGAAATGACTGAGCATACTATAATGACAGACCATAATAAATGACAAAATACCGGAGAAAAGGCTTCGAAAAAAGAACAGAGGAGCAATAGAAGGTAAATACAGCAATGAGCATGTCAGGATATGCCAAAACTCCAAATATCCTTATTTTTGTAGTGATTTTGGAAAAGATTAATGAAGTGACTCCCCTCACTTATTTGGGGTGCATGATTACTAAATTAATTTAACAAATTAAAAAGTAGCAAAGCTGGTTACAAATGATATTGACAGTAAAAGCTTAGTGATGCCGTAAGTTATAATGACATCACTACCATCAGTATACAGTATAATCAAACAGTTGCTTGTTAAAGAACTTAAGGAGTAATGCGGCATATTAGCAACCAACACTCTAAAAAACGGTATTTTTATATCAACAGATGTATCGAAAGAACCGGATTATTACGCTGATTCCGAATATACAATATTCATTAAGTGTTACCAATCAAAAGATACGAGCCTGAGAAAATTTCTTGATTTACCAAAAATGAGGGAAACGGCCCCTAAAAGTCAAGAAATCAAATGAAAATCAATCCTCAGATAAAACGTATTAGAAAACCCTACTGTAGAAGTTTCAAGTTGCCATTTTTTTTTTTGCAAAAATACGGAATTTTTTATTTTTTACACAAGGACAGAGATTTTTTTCAGGGGTCATCGCACCAAACTTTTTCACGGAGGAGAGGATTCTCGTCACAATTTAAAAAAAATTTAAATTTAAATTTTTTTAAAAAATTTAAAAAAAATTTAAAAAGTAGTTAAAGGAAAATTTAAAAAAAAATTAGTATTTTCTAAAAATGAGAAAAAAATCAGAGATAATCTACAAATGAAAGTGCGATAATAAAAATATTTCACCCGGAACCATACACAAGAAATTTTCACCATGGAATTTTCAGCTAGATTGGAATTGTTTGGGGAACTTTCCTTGCGCGTGGCGGGGGGGGGGGGGGTGTAATTTACGTGGGAAGAACTTTCCATGAGGGGAAGCAATTTTCCACGAAGGGAGAGCCGGATATCCCGGCATTATTAAAGACGATCAGGAATTAAATGTAAAAAAACAAGTTTTTTTAATTGAAAGTAAGGAGTAACATCGAAACTTTAAACAAATAGAAATTATTATACACATGAGGGGGGCTGTTTCTTTTTTAATACCTTGCTCTTTGAGCCAAAGTTTGACTTTTTGTACTAATTCTTTAAGAACGACTCCTGAAAGACAATTAATCAGAACAATAAGAAGCTTTTTTGAAATACTAAAAAAATTTTAGCGTGAAGAACATGGTATTGCATGGCTAGACAGCAGTAGTCTAATAACCCTGGCAGAAATTAAAAAGATACATCAATGCAACAAATTAAAAAAAATTGATTTTTCTTTTTTCAAGACTGAAGGCTCAAAATCTCCAGGTAAGAGTTTTTTTTACTACTGTAATTCCATATTGCCATTTTATTTCGATCCACAGTCCTTTTTTGGGAGTCTGAAGCTATTTTTTAAACGTTTCTGGAAGTTTTAATTTCGTAGCAAACTTTTATTTTGGGACAAACCTATATAATAGTTCTCATGCTTGAACAACCTTTAAGCAAGATCTTTCGAACTTAACAGGTTTTTTTCTAAATGGGTTTTAAAATTTTATTACTTTGGACCATGCACTGGGTTGCAACTACTTCTCCAAACATGATATGTTGTTATTGGTCGCTACTTAGTTATCGATTGTGGCCTTGACAGTTTGATATAAAGCATGAGCTTATACCAGATTATCGACACTTCTTGACTACTAAGGTCCTTGCGTTTCCGTATTGTTACTGTAGCCTTGCTTGATATCTGGGTAACGTAATTACCAAACTAAAGTCAAACCTACTGGGCCACCAAATTACGTGAATGAGCTGTTAATCTTATCTTGCTACATTTCATAGTATTTGCAGATGATCATAACATGTTGGATAAAATCCCATCTGCCAATGAGTCAATGTAATCATAAAAAGGAATTTGTTTCTCTGTCTGTCTTAAAAACAAGTGCCCAAAGAATTGAAGGTTGGACCTAATGCTTACGGTATAGATTAATGTTCAATTCTGAAGACAAAAAATCAATTCTCATCTTTAAGATACGTGCCACATATAACGACTGCGGAGTAGGTACCCTTCTTTATATATCAGAAAAAATCCCTTAGAAGTGTATTAGTTATAATATAAGTTGGCCAGGCTTTGCCTTTTACCAACGCGGTAAAGGGCTTTGATTTGAATTTGATCGGCCCTCTATCGACATTTCCTTTTGAAAAAACTGGAACCCAAACCCAAAATCGCCAAAATAATGGATATAACTACAAAACACCGGTCCTATTTTCATTTGATTTATACAGAAGGTTACGGATAAAAGTGACTGCGTTTTCGTTATAGTTTCAAGATGTGCATCAGTCTTAATCAGCTTAGGTTTTTAGATGTTGTTGTACCTTAAAAGAAATTCAAAACTTTCTTAAGAAGGCTTTTGCAATTTGAATTTTCAAATTAATGCTCGTTGTCCCATATATTCTAGCGACATATTTTGATTTGCTACGTCTTGTTAATCATTAATTCAGACATTTTTGCAATACGATTGGTTTAGCGCTTCCAATTCATTCATTTTGTTGGATAATTTCGAAAAAAAGCTACTGCAGAGAGGTTTGAACTTCAATCCTCCACTTTTTGGAGGAGAGTAAATGCATCGTAGGATTTAACTTAAATCATCCATGTTACCCCTAGACAGCAGTAGCTGATAATCAACGATGCATCATTGAACAGATTATTATAATGAAGCCATAGAGAAATAGAAGAGTAAAACTAGGATAAATGTTTTTGCAAATATAACATAGCCATTTGTTTTATAAATGATGGTTCAGATGCAAATCTATAAAACCCTAACAGTCAAGAAAGTAAAAAGGAGAAGTTCTTTTTGAAAGAAAATTGACACAATTCTAGTTTCGCTTTTCATGAGCCGAAAGTTGCGAGCCTTAGAGGAAATTTGCCATCTTTAAAATACTATTTGGGCTGGTCTTTAAATAAGGGATAAGCTGCTTACAAAGAATTCTGACAAATTTTAAAGCAATTAATTTAGGGTTTTTTTAATGGATTTTTTCTGGATTCTCTATCGTTCGTATTCAAAAAAAATCAAAGACCAATACAATCTTTGTCACTCCAAAACGGAAATGACGTAATCGACTACGGTTTAGTTGTAAAATTATGTAAATTAAAAAGTGCACCTCAAATTGGACTAGGGCTGCCAAGAAAAAGAAAAATTATATAACATACAATAATTAGTTTAAAAAACTAACATTTGTGTCAATAGTCTTCATGTGAGGCAAATCATACAAATTGAAAAGTAATAAGAAAAATATGTAGTCACAATTAAAAGAAGTCACACTTAAAAGGCTTTAATCGTACTCTGCCTCATCCGAATTTAAATTATTCACTAGTGTTGAATTCTGACTAAAGGGATCTACTTGTTTCCATTTCTTGATAGCTCGAGTCAAATCGCTTGTGATTACTCAGTCATGTGTTCCATTTAAGGACCTGAGAACAAGTTGCTTTGTTTTCATCAGGGACGAAACACTCGAGACATGCAACAAAACTTGCACGTTACTGAAAAAAATACAAATGAATGTCCATTGATAGTTTAATATACATATACTGATATTTAGTAATCAAAATTGTAATAGTATATTAAAGTTATAAAAGTAAAAACATTTATATTTTTTCAGGCATAGGTGTTTTGAGCCCAACTTATATTAATTTCTGCTTGTTTTGAGTTTTTGACTTGGTTATTTATTGTAATTTCTTTTCATTTTTGGGTTTCATTTATTTATTGATGCTGTTTCGGGGTAGTTTCACGCTTGGTAGATTATTTGATTTTATTTTTGCTCAATTTTTGTTTGATAGAGCTCTTTGCTTTTGTTTGAAAAATTTTTTTCTGGAAAAAGTTTTTTTTAATTAATATTATGAAAAAAATAAAGAAATCCATGAAGCAGGAACGGAAACAGAAAACAACACAGGATATTGAGAACAAAGCAGCACACAAAAGAAGGAGCAAAGAGACGAGCTCAGGGATAGAGACAGGAAACACAGAAATGACTGAGCATACTATAATGACAGACCATAATAAATGACAAAATACCGGAGAAAAGCTTCGAAAAAAGAAACAGAGGAGCAATAGAAGGTAAATACAGCAATGAGCATGTCAGGATATGCCAAAACTCCAAATATCCTTATTTTTGTAGTGATTTTGGAAAAGATTAATGAAGTGACTCCCCTCACTTATTTGGGGTGCATGATTACTAAATTAATTTAACAAATTAAAAAGTAACAAAGCTGGTTACAAATGATATTGACAGTAAAAGCTTAGTGATGCCGTAAGTTATAATGACATCACTACCATCAGTATACAGTATAATCAAACAGTTGCTTGTTAAAGAACTTAAGGAGTAATGCGGCATATTAGCAACCAACACTCTAAAAAACGGTATTTTTATATCAACAGATGTATCGAAAGAACCTGATTATTACGCTGATTCCGAATATACAATATTCATTAAGTGTTACCAATCAAAAGATACGAGCCTGAGAAAATTTCTTGATTTACCAAAAAATGAGGGAAACGGCCCCTAAAAGTCAAGAAATCAAATGAAAATCAATCCTCAGATAAAACGTATTAGAAAACCCTACTCTAGAAGTTTCAAGTTGCCATTTGCAAAAATACGGAATTTTTTTATTTTTTACACAAAGACAGAGATTTTTTCAGGGGTCATCGCACCAAACTTTTTCACGGAGGAGAGGATTCTCGTCACAATTTAAAAAAAATTTAAATTTAAATTTTTTTAAAAAATTTAAAAAAAAATTAAAAAGTAGTTAAAGGAAAATTTAAAAAAAAATTAGTATTTTCTAAAAATGAGAAAAAAATCAGAGATAATCTACAAATGAAAGTGCGATAATAAAAATATTTCACCCGGAACCATACACAAGAAATTTTCACCATGGAATTTTCAGCTAGATTGGAATTGTTTGGGGAACTTTCCTTGCGGGCGGGGGGGGGGGGGGTGTAATTTACGTGGGAAGAACTTTCCATGAGGGGAAGCAATTTTTCACGAAGGGAGAGCCGGATATCCCGGCATTATTAAAGACGATCAGGAATTAAATGTAAAAAAAACAAGTTTTTTTAATTGAAAGTAAGGAGTAACATCGAAACTTTAAACAAATAGAAACTATTATACACATGAGGGGGGCTGTTTCTTTTTTAATACCTTGCTCTTTGAGCCAAAGTTTGACTTTTTGTACTAATTCTTTAAGAACGACTCCTGAAAGACAATTAATCAGAACAATAAGAAGCTTTTTTGAAATACTAAAAAATTTTAGCGTGAAGAACACGGTATTGCATGGCTAGACAGCAGTAGTCTAATAACCCTGGCAGAAATTAAAAAGATACATCAATGCAACAAATTTAAAAAATTGATTTTTCTTTTTTCAAGACTGAAGGCTCAAAATCTCCAGGTAAGAGTTTTTTTTTACTACTGTAATTCCAATATTGCCATTTTATTTCGATCCACAGTCCTTTTTTGGGAGTCTGAAGCTATTTTTAAACGTTTCTGGAAGTTTAATTTCGTAGCAAACTTTTATTTTGGGACAAACCTATATAATAGTTCTCATGCTTGAACAACCTTTAAGCAAGATCTTTCGAACTTAACAGTTTTTTTTTCTAAATGGGTTTTTAAAATTTTATTACTTTGGACCATGCACTGGGTTGCAACTACTTCTCCAAACATGATATGTTGTTATTGGTCGCTACTTAGTTATCGATTGTGGCCTTGACAGTTTGATATAAAGCATGAGCTATACCAGATTATCGACACTTCTTGACTACTAAGGTCCTTGCGTTTCCGTATTGTTACTGTAGCCTTGCTTGATATCTGGGTAACGTAATTACCAAACTAAAGTCAAACCTACTGGGCCACCAAATTACGTGAATGAGCTGTTAATCTTATCTTGCTACATTTCATAGTATTTGCAGATGATCATAACATGTTGGATAAAATCCCATCTGCCAATGAGTCAATGTAATCATAAATAGGAATTTGTTTCTCTGTCTGTCTTAAAAACAAGTGCCCAAAGAACTGAAGGTTGGACCTAATGCTTACGGTATAGATTAATGTTCAATTCTGAAGACAAAAAATCAATTCTCATCTTTAAGATACGTGCCACATATAACGACTGCGGAGTAGGTACCCTTCTTTATATATCAGAAAAATCCCTTAAAAGTGTATTAGTTATAATATAAGTTGGCCAGGCTTTGCCTTTTACCAACGCGGTAAAGGGCTTTGAATTTGATCGGCCCTCTATCGACATTTCCTTTTGAAAAAACTGGAACCCAAACCCAAAATCGCCAAAATAATGGATATAACTACAAAACACCGGGTCCTATTTTCATTTTGATTTATACAGAAGGTTACGGATAAAAGTGACTGCGTTTTCGTTATAGTTTCAAGATGTGCATCAGTCTTAATCAGCTTAGGTTTTTAGATGTTGTTGTACCTTAAAAGAAATTCAAAACTTTCTTAAGAAGGCTTTTGCAATTTGAATTTTCAAATTAATGCTCGTTGTCCCATATATTCTAGCGACATATTTTGATTTGCTACGTCTTGTTAATCATTAATTCAGACATTTTTGCAATACGATTGGTTTAGCGCTTCCAATTCATTCATTTTGTTGGATAATTTCGAAAAAAAGCTACTGCAGAGAGGTTTGAACTTCAATCCTCCACTTTTTGGAGGAGAGTAAATGCATCGTAGGATTTAACTTAAATCATCCATGTTACCCCTAGACAGCAGTAGCTGATAATCAACGATGCATCATTGAACAGATTATTATAATGAAGCCATAGAGAAATAGAAGAGTAAAACTAGGATAAATGTTTTTGCAAATATAACATAGCCATTTGTTTTATAAATGATGGTTCAGATGCAAATCTATAAAACCCTAACAGTCAAGAAAGTAAAAAGGAGAAGTTCTTTTTGAAAGAAAATTGACACAATTCTAGTTTCGCTTTTCATGAGCCGAAAGTTGTTGTGGTTCCCCTTTGTATTATTTACCCCTTAGTCCATTTTGGGAAATTTTAGGAATTTTTCAAGAAAGTAATTTTAATCAAAGAATCGAAACAAAAAAAAAATCTCAGAATATTGTGGGGGGTACCAAGGAACTGATGAAATCAAATATCAGAAGCACCTGTCATGGTCATCTCTGGTTTTGTGAAATTAACAAATGTATCATTTTAAGTAAATAATCTTAGCTACCCCCTTAATGACAACCTAGTACAGAATTAACCTTATCCCACAGAAACGAAAATTAAAAAACAACTGTTGCATAAAAAAATAACTATAGTCCCCTTTCTTTACTTTCTTGACTGTTAGGGTTTCATGGTGTTGTTCAAACTTACAGCTGATCCATGATTTCAAACAGACGGCTACGCATTATTTATAATAAAAAATTGTTGTTTTGTTTGATAAATGAAGGTTGTTCAAGGATGAAAAGTAGGTTTTGTCTAAAAATAAAAGTTTATTACCAAAGTGAACTTCTGGCAATTATGAAAAATGGCTAGAAACTCCTAAAAAGGGACTATGAATCGAAATAAAAACTGCACCATTGGAATTACAATTGTAAAAACCCATACCTGGAGATTTTGAGCCTTCAGTCATGAAAAAAAGTAAAATCAATTTTTTACATGGGAAGCATTGATGTATCTTATTTTATTTTCTGCGAAGATTATCAGGCTACTGCTGGTTAGTGATACCTAAATAAACAGCAATGAGGACATAACGTAGTATTATTGTTATTTTTTCATACAAAGCCACTCCGTATAGAAGGAGTTGTCATAGAAACTTCGAAAGGAGCTCATTCGATTGTGAGTTGAGTGTTCTAGTGCCCTGTTTAAGAATCAAAAGTGAATGATGGGCAATCAGCCCCTCTGCCGCACCCATTATTCCCTAAAATCCAAAATTTTCTTTAAGATATCCATTTTGTTGAGCATAGTTACAAGGGCCAGTAATTATATCCTTAGGGATGACAGCCCCCAACAGCCCTCATGGCGAGGGCATAAAGTATGTTAGTTGCCCATTATTAACATATAAGATTTTTAAGGAAAGGGATGGTCAAATAAACTATTTTATCACGAAATGGATAGCATTGATGTATCTTGAGGACATAATGTAGTATTAATGCCATTTTTTTTTTATACAAAGACACTTCGTATAGAAGTTGTCGTAGAAGCTTCAAAAGGAGCTCATTCGATTGTGAGTTGAAAGTTTTACTGCCCTTTTTAAGAATCAAAAGTGAATGATGGGCAATCAGCCCCCCTCCCACGCCCATCATTCCCCTAAAAAATCTAAAATTTTCTTTAGATATTCATTTTGTTCAGCATAGTTACAAGGGCCATTAATTAGATGTTTAGGGATGACAGGCCCCAACAGCCCTCATGGTTAGGGCATAAGGTATGCTAGTTGCCCATTATTAACATATAGATTTTCATGGAAAGGGGTTGTCAAATAAACTTCGGAGGAGGCTCATTCGATTGAAATCCAAAGTTCTAGTTCCCTTTCTAAGAGTCAATAGTGGTCAAACGACAACTGGCAACCCCACGTCTCCTTTTCCCCGAATGCATCCGATAAAAACTTTGAGATAGCCATTTCGTTCCAAATAGTCCAAGGATCTTATAACAGGGTCTTAGGGTTTGACACAACCTCCTAGACCTTAGGAGAAAGGGTTGTAAGCTATGCCCCATGGGCATATAAAGTTTTAAGGGACCGGACGGCTGTATAAACTTTAGAAGAGGTTCATTTGATTGGAAATTGAAAGTTCTAGTTCCCTTTTAAGTATCAAAAGTTATAGTAGGGCAGCTTGGCCCCCTCTTTCCCTGACACCCTTCCCCCCAAACACATCTAATCATAATAGTGGGATAGCCAATTCGTTGGCTATCTAATCATACATTCCACTAGGGCACAAATTACAACACCTGCCCTCCAATATCTTTTGACTCTTAAAAATTGAACTGCAACAATCAATTTCCAATTAAATGACCCCTCTTTGAAGTTTATACGAGCATCTCTTCCATAAGAACCGTATATGTCCCCAGGGAATAACTTAAAACGCTTGCCCCCACCCCGGGGGTTGTGTCGACCCCGGAGTTTTCGTGATATGATCATTGAACTGTTTTTAAAAAACGGCTATCTCGAAGTTCCTATCGGATGGGTTTGAGGAAAAAGAGGGTGGAGGGAGGGGGGGCTAGTTGCCCTCTGATCTCTTTTGACTCTTAAAAGTGAACTAGAACTTTCAATTTCCAATGAAATGAGCCCTCTTTGAAGTTTATACGAGCATCTCTTCCATAAGAACCATGTGTACCCCCAAAGCACAACTTACAACGCCTGTCCCCGGGCTCTGCGGGGTTGTGTCGACACCGGCAGTTTTGTTATTTAATCTTTGAATTGTTTTGAACGAAATGGGGCCATTTCAAAATTTTTATCGGATGCATTTGGGAAAAAAGGCATTATTGGGGGGAAGGGGGCTGGTTACCCTTCGAGCTCTTTTGACTCTTAAAAAACAACTAGAACTTTCAATTTCCAATCAAATGAGCCCTCTGTGAAGTTTATACGAGAATTCCTTCCATATGAACCATATATACCCCAAGGCGTGACTTACAACACCTGTCCCTGGGCCCTGGGGGGTTGTGTCAACACCGGAGTTTTTTTATCTAACCTTTCAACTATTTTTAACAAAATAGCTATCTCAAGATTTTACGGGATGCATTTGGGGGAAAAGATGCGTGGGTAATATTTGCCCTCTGATCTCTTTCGACTCTTAAAAACTGAACTAGAACTTTCAATTTCAATCAAATTAGCCCTCTCTGAAGTTTATAAGAGTATCCCTTCCATAACAGCTATATATGCCCCCCAGGGCATAACTTAACACCTGCCCCTGGCCCTGGATGTTTGTGTCAATCCCAAAATTTTCGTTATATGATCTTTGAACTATTTTTAAAAAATGGCTATCTCAACGTTCTCATCAGATGGATTTGAGGAAAAAGGGCGTGGAAGGGATGGGGGCTAGTTGGCCTCTGATGACTTTTAAATCTTTAAAAGATAGCTTGAACTTTCAATTTCCAATCAAATAAGCCCCCTCTGAAGTTTATACGAGAATCTCTTCCATAAGAACTATATATGTCCCCAGAGCATAACTCACAACGGCTGCCCCCGGGCTCTAGGTGGTTTTGTCGGAACAAGTTTTTTTTTATCTGGACGTATGAACTATTTTTGAAAGAATGGCTATCTCAAAATTTTTACTGGATAGGGTTCGGGAAAAAAGGTGTGTATGTGGGGGGGGGGGGTCTAGTTGCCTTCGGATATCTTTTGACTCTTAAAACGTGAAGTAGAATTTTCAATTTCCCATCAAATGAGCCCTTTATGAAGTTTATACAAGTGTCCCTTTAATAAGAACCATACATGCCCTCAGGGCATAACTAAGAACGCCTGCCCCCGGGCCCTGGGGAGTTTTATCGACACCAGAGTTATCTCATGTGAATTTGAACTATTTTTAACAAATTGGCTATCTCAAAATTTTCATCGGATGGGTTTAGAAAAAAATGTGTGGGGGGAGGGCTAGTTGCCCTCCAATCTCTTTTGACTCTCAAAAACTGAACTAGAACTTTCAATTTCCAGTCCAATGAGCCCTCTCTGAAGTTTTTAAGAGCATCTCTTCCATAAGGACCATATATTCCCCCAGGGCATAACTTCTAACACCTGCCCCTCCAATCTCTTTTGACTCTTAAAAAGTGAACTGGAACTTTCAATTTCCAATTAAATGAGCCCTTTTTGAAGTTTATATGAGCATCCCTTCCATAACAACCATATATGTCCACAGGGCATAACTTACAACGCTTGCCCCCGGGCCCTGGAGGTTGTGTCGACCCCAGAGTTTTCGTTATATGATCTTTAAACTTTTTTAAGAAAATGGATATCTCGAAGTTCTTATGGGCTTGAGGAAAAAAGAACGTGGAGGGGGGGGGCTATTTGCCCTCTGATCTCTTTTGACTCTTAAAAGTGAACAAGAACTTTCAATTTCCATTGAAATGAGCCCTCTTTCAAGTTTCTACATAGCCCTCTTTGAAGTTTCTACATCTCTTCCATAAGAATCATATATGCCCCCAGGGCACTACTTACAACGCCTGCCCCCGGGCTCTGGGAGGTTGTGTCAACACCAGAGTTTTTGTTATTTGATCTTTGAACTATTTTTAACAAAATGGCTATCTCAAAGTTTTTATCGGATGCATTTGGGAAAAACAGGTATGAGGGTGCGGGGCTGATTACCCTCTATCTCTTTTGACTCTTATAAAAGGAATTAGAACTTTCAATTTCCAATCAAATGAGCCCTCTCTGAAGTTTAAACGAGAATTGCTTCCATAAGAACCATATATGCCCCCTGGGCATAACTTACAACGCCTGTTCCTGGGCCCTAGGGGATTGTGTTGAAACCGGAGTTTTTGTTATATGATCTTTGAACTATTTTTAACAAAATGGCTATCTCAAAATTTTTATCAGATGCATTTGGGAAAAGATGAGCGTAGGGGGAGATATTGGAGTGGGGAGGGGGGGGGGGGGGGGGACTTAAAACAAACAGATATTATTGCGTATACGAGGGTGGTTACTCTTCCAAAACACCACACTTTTTACGCTAAAGTTGAATTATGTTAATTCTTTAAGAACAGCTTATTAAAATCTATGTTTGCTTAAATAGAACAAGAAGAAGCTTTTTTTAAAAATACTAAAAACACTTCAGAGCAAAGAGCGAGGTGTTGTGGAGGACTAAACCCCCTCATATACGTAATGGATTCTGTTCGTTTTAAGTTTTAATATTGTTCCTTACTTTCAGTTGAAAAAACTAGTTTTTTATTTAATTCTAGTAAGCTTGATCACTACCTTGGTGCTTATGAACTCTGGGATGTGCGGGTCAAACCTGCTTTTCGGAAGGCGAGGAATGACGACTTTCGAGGTAAATAAAGCCCAACAAATACCACAGATTTTTACTACAGAGATCGCCTCCCCTCTACTGAGATTGCAATAAGTGTGACGTTTAATATACAAGCTTAAACCAAACTTAATTTCTTGCATTTAAGTTATGATTATGAAATTAAGTTCATTTAATCCAAGAAAGACGTCTGATCCATTCATAATTAATTCTAAGACTTCTTAAAGATATTTTTCTTTTAAATAAACAGTTACTTCATTTTTGTTCCTATTATTACTTAGATGTTTTTATCACTCTAAAAAGCACCGGTCTCTAATGGGAAATGAATATTTTTCTCAATACTTGTCATAGAATCTAACGTATTATTTGAAAGGTTTATAAAGGTTTTTGATAGCGATGACATTGTAGGGTCCCCCCCCCTAACCTGCACTAGGCGCCGACCTTTCGATGCGAATGGATTTTACCTGTCCTACCTTCGAAACAAAGATATCTTTGACCGCAAAAAACTTTCTGTAAAGAAATAGATGGCTGATGTGTTTGTCTTGGACTGCAGGATTTCAATTTGAATTCAATTCAATTTTATTCAAGAAAAAATATAACACAGACATCAATAATAATAAAGATTTCAATATTGCATTGATATTAAAGAATCTTTACAGGAAGCCCATTTTTGTAGACAACTATAATAACTTGGAATTTTAAGTGAGGGGGTGATAATTGTTGAAAAACACTAAATAAAGACTTAAAGCAGATGTTCTACTAAGGTATATATGCTTATCGGACAAATTAACACATTCAAGAACTTACAAGACAAAAATAATTTCCCTGATTTCACTTTTGTATTTTCTTAATACCCAGTTGGGTATACGTTAATTAATATAATGAAGATATCAGAAATTTTACTTTCACTATCCTTTAAATAATTCTTTAAAATGTGAGAAATATTTTAAGAAAAAGAGGGAAAAAACTTTGACCCAAACATGTGTGTTTTTAAACCCAAACGCTTCAATTCTTGTGTATGTTAATGCATTTTCCTAAAATAAGATTAATTAAAAAAGGAAAGGGGTTCTTGAACAGTTTTTTTTTGAGGATAGAAGATATTTTGATCGATGGGACGATAAATTTAAAGAAAGTATCTTAGTCGCTATTGGTATGCTTGCGGATCCTTTAAAATAAGCCTCAAACTTCTGGAATTTCTGACACTTTATTTTCAAGAATTTAACTGTTTTTTGATGTTCAAAAAAGAAATATCCATTGTGTATTTTAAAAGTTGACGGAATACTTAAGAACCTTTTACAATAGGCTGAAATTCGCTGGAATTTCTACGAATTTAGTTTCCCAAAATTGTTACTATTTAAGAAAAGGCAACAACTCGATTTCACTTATTTTTGGGATGTTTAAGCATCCTTTAAAAAGAACTTAAAACTAGAGGACCTTTTATGAATCCGTTTTCCAAGAACTTAGATTTCTCATGTTCGAGAAAAGAGACGCTCAAAGCTATGATAGACTTTACTTTTTTCTGAAAATAAAACACTTCTATAAATCATTTTCAAATTTAGGATTAACTACATGTCAACTTAATCAGCTCAAATCCAATTAATATCAATTAGCCAAGCTGCTAGATTTTGTTTTATTTATTATCTTCCAAACCAGTATCAAATTAGAGGATATAGACATCCATGCTAAACTTTTGTTTGCGAGTAGAATAAACTTTTCAACACAACCATGTAAAATAAACCTACTATTAAATCAGAAAATTAGAGAAAGTCACTATTTCCATTATTTCTATACCAGCATCCATGTTTACCAATGCAGGCAATGGAGAAATGGAAAGGAGCATGGCCTGGAAGTTTACATGCTATGCAATTAATTGGTCCATACACACAACTTGACGCAGCAATGGTATTTGTCATTGTGTTGCATTTGATAACATATTCTAGCGTTTTTTGAAACATGCTGAAAACCTCAAAAATTCTGACTCAAAGGTACAGACTTAACCATGCTAAGAGCATCAGTTGCTGAAAATTTTCGTGGGTCTATCATTCCCAGGATTTCTGTAGCGTAAAAGATCTTTCCTCAGGGTTCCAGCTAACCCGATCACATAAACAGTACAAAAATGAATTCCAGCTCTTAAAATCATGTCCAATCAGAAAGTCACAACACATTTCTGAAAGGGACGAAAATTTTAGGTATTAAATTCTGCTAAAAATCTGGGCCTTTTCTCCTCTAAAGATTGCTATTGCAAGCTCTTTTTAAGACTAACTGCAAGAAGATCGGACAGTTGTAGATGGTGAAAATGTCCTTAAGTATGTCTATCTCTTTTTCTTTGAAATATTTATCAAACACTAGTTCTGCCATTGCTTCCTTGATTCCAATAAAGTTGTATTTTTCAACAATGTATGTAAATTCTTCCTTTTCAATTTCTCCCTTGTAAATTCTCTCCCTTCCTCATAATAGTCAGTAATAGCTTTCTTAGTGGTAAAGTCAACATCATTTGCCGCAACAAAGTTTGTTTCATTCTCTAACATTGCAGAATCAAACATTGCTCTGAATACCTCGCTTGTTGCAATTAAAACCAGCTTTTTTACCATGAGCTCTCCATTGTTACATTGGATTGTAACCGTCGGACTATTCTCTGACCTTAAATTGGTCAAAACTGCTGTAATTGTTGATATTTTGTTGTTCATTTTGCTTTTGGAACGGAAGTCAGGTATTCTCTGTATCTGAAACAAAAATTGTAAAGGATTAATATTTTTAATGTTTACCGATAAACCCAACAAAGCCCAAAAGTGAATTGGTGTGACGAGGGTGAATGGTGTAACTCTGTAAGCTCAGGTGGAGTCGATCCAGCTCTAGATGGGTACCTGGGTAAATCTGGGGAAGGAAAACAGGAAGGGTGTGCAAAAGCCCAGTATGGCTGAAGGGCCAAGAAATGGAGATCAGCACCGCCGGTAGGTACTGTAAAGTCCAATTCCGTATTCTTTACCTTTTACCAACAAAGCAACGCAAAACAAGAAGAAATACATGGAGGAAAAATAGCTGTAACAGGTAAGGAAAGAGTTTAAGAGAGATGGGTGGGACATTTTGATATTGTGTTAAACCGTAAAAAAGTTGCAGGAAATAATATAAAAAAGATGAAAAAGTTTGTGACAATTTTGAAGCTAAGGATGATTTATTTTGCACAGAACAATTAGAGACAGTACTTAAAAGATTGACAAAAGGGAAGTGCTTAGTGATTTTAGAAAAAAATGAATTAAACTGTTCTATAAGACTATTTTGAACAGAATAGCTATCTTAAAATTTCTATTTGATGCATTTCGGGACAATACGACGTGTGTGTGAGGGGGGGGGGGGAGGGGGTAGCTGCCCTCCGATCACTTTGACTCTTAAAAGGAGCACTGGAGTGTCTGATTACCAATCCAATGAGCCCCTTCCAAAATTTATATGACCACGCTTTCTATAAGAACCTTATATGTTCACAGTGCATAACCCACAACCCTTGCCCTGAGGACTGAGGGATTTTTTACCCTAAAAACATAGTTTTCCAGACCTTTCCGATACGCTGAACAAAATGGCTACTTCACAATTTTGATTGTAAGTGTTAGGGGAAACGATGGGCATGAGGGGCATCTGACCTCCGATCTCTTTCGAATAATAAAAAATGATCTAGTCCTCTCAATTTCCAATCGAATGAGCCCTTTTCGAAGACTCTATGACAAAATTTTCTATAAGAACCTTATATGCCCCAAGGACATAACTTAGGACCCTTGTCCTAAGGGCTATGAGGGGAGGGTTGTCATCCTCAAAGACATAATTTCAAGACCTTTCAACTACGTTGAACAAAACAGCCATATCAAAATGTTGATCGGAAATGTTTAAGGAAATGATGGGCAAGAGGCGGGGGTGATTCTCCCTCCGATTACTTTCGACTATTAAAAAGGACAATAGTCCTCTCAATTTCCAATCCAATGACCCCTTTTTGAAGTTTTTACGACAACGCTTTCTATAAAAACATTATATGCCCCCCAGGGCATAACTTGCAATCTTAGCCCTGAGGGCTGAGGGGGGGGGGGGGGTCATACTGAAAAATATAATTTCCGGACCCTTCGACTGCGTTCAACAAAATGGCTATATCAAAATGTTGATTGGAAGTGTTTTAAAAACACTTGGGAACCAAATTAGAAAAATATTTAAACATAAATAACCCATGGTAAAATTTTCCAGACCTGACACAGGGATAATATTTAACTGTACATATTGGGATCTCACCGAGGTTTTCCGATTATCTCCGGACAACACTCGCAGTGCCATATTTTGTATCACACGTAACTGCTGCAAATGCACTGAAAATGTGCTAGACCATTTACTCGCGCAATATACTAAATACGGGTGAACTAACGAAAAATAAATCAATCTCAAAACAGAATCCTGGAAAATATTTTTTTAACTTTCTCATCATTCCAACATTTCTTGCAATCTTACTACTAATGAAAGAAACATGATTTTTAAAACTAAGGCATTCATCCACAATAACACCAAGGTATCGTATAGTATTTGTACGCTTAATTACATAATTCTCCATTTGCATATCAACAATCCAAGGGTAAAAATTTGATGATCTACCATACATAATAAAACCTGATTTACTATGGTTTAACAAAAGCTTATTCGCTCTCATCCACTTATCTATACCTAACATACCTTTTCTCATTATCTCTATTAAATCAGATTCAGTCTTTGCTGCGGCAGTAAAATGGGTATCATCTGCAAAACTAGGAATAATCACCCTACAATTAGAATGCGCACTATCTAACAAATCCAAAATAGAAAATCGTAAGTCGTTAATATAAACCAAGAATAAAAGCGGACCTAAAACAAAACCCTGTGGAACACCATAATCAACCATTCTTTCACCAGACCTCACATTAGAAATTTCAACGCACTGGGTCCTACCTCTCAAAAAAGTTTCAAATAATTTCGACGCATTTCCTCTAATTCCACAATTTTCTAGCTTCATAATTAAAATTTCATGGTCAACTGAATCGAACACTTTAACAATATCTAAAAAAATAGACGCCACCTTAAAACCTTGGTCCAAAGCATCATGCACAAACGTTGTCAAAAGTAAAACTGCCTGTTCAGTAGACATCCCCTTACGAAAACCGAACTGATTAGAATGGAAAAAGGAAATATTCTCCAAAAACTCAGATACTCTAGAATTAATAAGTTTTTCTACTAGCCTAGATATAACAGAAAGGAGGGATATCGGTCGATAATGATTCACATTTTTTTCCTATCACCCCCTTTAAATAAAGGTATTACTCAGGCACTTTTAAGACACTCCGGATATATACTACATATAAAACTAGCATTAATCAGGTACAAAATTTGTTGCGATATCACAGGAGAAATTTACTTCATAACCTTTGTTGAAATAAAGTCTGACCCGGATGCACTGTTTCGCATACCTTTTACCACATCACACAATTCTTTATCAGTAACCGGTCGCAAATGCATAGAAACGTCACTACTTACAGGCAAAAACTGAGTAAAATCACCATCACTTGCATGCTGCTCGACAAACGACGCTAACCGGCCCCCTACACTAGAAAAGTGCTCACACATACGTTCAGTAGTTTGGCGAATATTTTCACCATCAACAAGACTACAAACAATTTCAGGCTTATACGGTTTTTTTTAATAACAGAATTTATAACATTCCAAGTCTTTCTCGGGTTACCCTCCGCTTTTTAAAAACTATCACTCAGGTAATCTAACTTGGCTTACGAAGTGTACTATTCAAGTTATTACTATAAGCTTTATAAATATTTACATCGCTAATACTATTACTTAATGCGGACTTTTTATACAATTGCTGTCGCCTAGCTAGAGAAACTAGAATACTCTTCGTAACCCAAGGCTTCTTCGGCGAATCAAAATACTTACGTTTCTTCCTAACTTGACTACAAGCAACTACCGTATCCTTAATCATCGAATACCAAAGTGTAAATTTATCATTCATATCCATATCATTACTATATAAAAAATCACAATTTTTTCCTCCAAGCTCATTTTATAACTTCGGTACATTAATAACAGGAAAACAATTTTCCGGTACTTTAGAACGCTCTGATCTTGGCCGGTTCAAAATAAAAGGAATAGATAACAACAGACCAAAATGATCCGAAACGTCGTTTACAATAACACTCGTACTACTATATCCAGTATTTAAGAAAACGTTATCAATCAACGTAGCAGAATCATGGCTCATAACGTACTATACTATGGCTCATAACGTTCTATGGCTCATAACTACTATATCCAGTATTTAAGAAAACGTTATCAATCAACGTAGCAGAATCATAAAACACTTAAAATTAAGACACTGAAATTCTAACACCATACTTTCAAACACAATTTCTCGATTAACCCTTATATCATCTCTCACCTTAACCTCAAAATCATTACGCACGTAAATTGCTAAACCGCCATGTTGATGTATCTCTCTATTTTTAATATACAGCTTATAATTACCAATATCTAACAGAGAAGACTATGGTTCTTTAACCAAGTCTCCCGTTAAAGCTAAAACATGAGGGGTTGATTGCAGACATAACTCATTCAAAAACTGGTATGAACTTCCAATCCCTTGACAATTTAAATGAAAAATATTAAATTCACTTTGACAACTATTAGAACTCAAATCACACAGAAACTTATAACGGGAATCCGGATTAACCTCATGAAACTCACCCACATCAAAATCTCTGTGAAGTACCCCTCCCCCAAATCATGTAATTTCATCGAATCACTCTCAAGAAAACCCAGCCGTTCCCTACCTAAACTTGACATTCAAAATAATCAATCCGAAGGGATGGAAACCGGAATTTTGGAATGCGAAAAATAGTAACCTTACCATACCATGAGTGAAACGACCAAGAACCGAGAAAATCCAGACCAACAAATCCTGAAAGAAAACAAAGACAAGGAAACATGGAACAAAAATAATAACACAAAATGAATCGCCAACATAGGGGACATAAATAACAAAAACAATGAATACTTCATAGCACAAAAAAATGAATAAGTTAAAAAATTAATAATAAACGCAACAACCGCTTATTTTAATTTCATAACTGACACTAAACAATACTCACACGATTACAAACCATCTGTTCACAAGATTACCATATTATCAAATAGGGACCTATATTAAACTCCTTCTCTACCTTCACCACCGCGGAAACCTCTTCCCCTCGCTTGACTACGCTGATGCGCATTGCTATCACTGCGCGGTGAATTAAGCTCCGGGATTATATCACTAGGGCAAAATTTTGCTCGCGAACCATTAGGACGATCAAAATAAAAAAAAGGTGGAACGGTTTTAGACACCCAAGCTGAAATACCTATATCCTTTAGCTTAGCTTTCTTCTCAAAAAGACTTTTTCGTGCCTCCCGGACAGAAAGAGGGGCATCATCACTAATATAAATCTCTTTCAGATTCCTCACAGATTTCCCTTTCAAATTCTTGCTAACTTTTAGTAAATCAATTTTCTTTTCCCGCGAAAAAAATTAACTTTGAAAAATTTCTGGTCTTTCATGTTTCGTAGCACTGTAAACTTGGGAACCTCACTTACTTCAAGCCCAGACGGACATGCTTGCTTAAACGCTTCACTAGCGTCCTCCTTACTGTCACAAGGCAAATTCCAAACAATAATTTTACTGTCAGATACCTGGTATTCACACATCATTAACCGACTTGCCAGATCAATATTGTTTTTCTTCAGTGCCATCGCTTCACTCGTGATAACGCTTATCTGATTTTTTATGCTATCAGTTTCGCTTTCAACAGATACTACACGGGCTTGAACTTCCGTAACCGATGCGTGAAACTCAAGCTGCACTTTTTCCACCGATATAACCCTTTGCTCCAGAGATCTCATACGTCCATCAATAGAGTCTAACTTAGATCCGTTTTCTTTCACGATTGCCAGCATCGTAACAAAATCTTCGGACAACTTTAACAATGGTGACTGGGACTCCTCGCTAGAAGTGGCCGAAATATCTAAAACTACTCCAGTTCCATTAGCTCCAGCACGCTGGACTTACGCCGACGTCCCATCTTAGAAATAATTAAACAAGAAACGGCTTACCTCACTAGACAACAAATATTTATCCACGGAGCTGCCAACGTGCATTAAGCGTTAGCCGTTACAAGGGCACGGCAAACGCCAACCCCGAACTCAGCTCCAAGAACGACTCCTAACGCTAATCTCGAACTCAGCTCCAAAAAACAACTCGAAATTTAGGCCCATAGGTCAGCAGCAATTCCTCTTCGGGTTAAATATTCCAAATTGATACGAATAAATATAATTTGAACACTCGATCAAAAATCAGAATCACAGTTCAGAATGGTTTTATATTCAGAATAAACTTGTAACCGCCACTGGATAAACAAATAAGCGGCTCTCGCGTAACAGGTCTTACTCAGTCATAAGACAATTCATTACAATTGTTAATTTGTTCCAAACTAACCAACTTGGCAATTCAAAAACTAGTCTGTAATAGACCGTAAATCATAATCCATTATTACAATTTGAGTTAAAATGTTCACTCATTCACTGCTATCGACCAAACACACCTTATTCCATTTATGATTATTAATTCGGATAATTATTTTTTTTTAAATACACAAGTATCCAATCAATTCAAATTATAAGCAATCTTCAAAATGCAGATACTTATTTCAAGTTCTTTCATTACTTGTGTGAAATTCTGATTGCGAAAAAAATTCAAGTATCCGATTGCACAACTTATCACTGAATTAATTCAAGGTTAAAGAATCATGTCAAAACAGGTGTATTCCCTTTGAGAGCTAGTTCAATACTGAAGCCCAGTCATCTATTTATCCATAGCACAG
The DNA here is from genome assembly GCA_027921565.1 of Artemia sinica. NCBI lineage: Eukaryota > Metazoa > Arthropoda > Branchiopoda > Anostraca > Artemiidae > Artemia > Artemia sinica. Next base: position 28,514 of record JAPEVW010000146.1, on the reverse strand, counting down.
GGAAGGATCTAGACCTTTCAGCGCCCGGGGCGAGAATTACATTTGGTGCCCCTGGTTAAAAAACCTATTACAGGTATCAGGTTATGGTTATTTAAATTCTTCAAAGAATAAATTTATTTATTGTATATTTATTTATTGTTTTACTATCATTAGCATATTCTTTTTTTTATGCAAACCCTTATGGGCGAAAAGTTTTAAGAAAAACTTTAAGATTCCACGTAACAATATTTTATTGCTGATATTATTTAAGGTAAAGACATTCAATCTTATCCTAACGATTAAAATTTTAACTTTACCTGGTTTTCTCGAAGCGTGGTTTTCTCGAACAACTAATTTCAGTTTCTCTCCTGACGACCTAACCATATTCTGTACCATGCAAAAAAGCCTTCAAGCCATGTACTTCCGCACTTAAGTACGAACTTAAATACAATTTACTTCGAGTACTTCGTGCTGCTACTTAATTACAATTTTGTTTGAGTAGCTGCTACTTATACTCATAAGCTTGTTTAGAGTACTTGACCCAGTACTGATGGGAAACTTATTTGGCTTTTAAGAGATTCCCAGCTGTAGGTGATGAGTTAAATTGTTGGATTTTTGGGGGGGTACTTTCTTCTTTTTGTCCAAGTTATAGAGAAGATAATGATGATTTATTTTTTTGGTTTTTGTTTGAAGTCGAAAACGTTTTGCCAGATTGGCATAAAATAGAGAAATGAATAGACATTCGAGAATGAATAGACTTAAGAATATGTGGAAATTCATTATAAAATTGTTTGTTAGACGAGCAGAAACAAAAATGACTTGAATTCTCCCATGAGCTGTTCCATATAGTCGAAAATGGGCCAAAAATTCTTTGAATATGGTAATAATAGGTGACAAATCCTTTTGGGCTTTTGTTTTTCATAATTTATTTCTTAGTTATGACCCAGGAATAAAGGCACAGTTTTCTCAGTGGAAGAAACCAGATTCACCACAACCGGCGAAAGTGTAAAAGAATTGGTTGGATGTGAAGACAATTTTAGTGCTCCTTTTCGTTTCTATGGGCATCATGCATCATGGTTTACGCATACAGAGCAGAGAGTCAGCCAAAAATACTGCAAAAGTATCCTTCAGAGTTTGCGTTAAAGTGTCCGGCAGAAACGACCTGACCTCTGGAAAGAGAAGAAATGGGTCTTTCAACATGACAACGTACCCGCATGTTCATTCTGTTTTCAGCCAAATTCAGCATTCCTATGCTTCCGCAATCCCCTAGTCACCCAATTTTGCCCTTGCTGACTTCTATATATTTCCTGCTGACTTTTTTGTTCCACTAATCATTCTGAACCTTGTTTTTAGAGCAGGTTTTTCAGTATATATATACACAAGTATCACACAGATATACACATATAAGTTATAAGTATGATACAAAAGTTCGGAAGTTTCTACACAAGAAATATTGTTTCGGATTGTAGACTTCTTTTGGCCGTCCTAGTTTTCCAATCAACGAACATGTTTACCACTTAGTTAACACATTTCCATGAATTGTAGGCTATAAATAATTTTCAGTTAGCTTGAAGAAAACTGAACGCTGTTTCGAACTTGTGAATACTTTACAACACTTGATTACACAATTTCAATGTCTGGTTTCTTTGGCACTTCCCAGGGCAGTTTGTGGATCAAGGCTCAGTGCGTTGTTCTATTTAATGTGGTTTGCGATATCTACATTAAGCGATCTTTGCCTAAGTACTCCGTCCATTGCTCCCTTACTTAGTCCCTCGGACAAGTCACCTTAGGTCAATGACTTAGTTTAGTGCATCTGACGTGGCTAAGCCAGTGCATTTGTTGAATCTTAATTTGTTTTTCTTAGGATCATGTTATTCTACTGCAGTATTTAACATAAAAGCTCTTCGTGATGTGTGGGATATTTGTTTTTTTTAGAGTCCACGTCTAGTTTCCATTCGTATATTTTAGAGTCCACGTCTCGCTTCCATAAAACACTTTTGGGGCTACATGGTTTTTGAAGAGTAGGGCTTGAGGCGGCTTGGCAGATGATTATTTAATCAGACGGACCATCACCGTTTTTTATTTGTCTATGAAGAGAATAGGAAGGTTTTTAGAATCACCTTTATTCGTTGCCATAACCTTCGTCTTTTTGGCATTTTCCCCCTAAACCGAATCGCTTGGTGACATTATGTAAGTTGTCTGCTTATTTATGAGGTAGTTGCTAAGAAGTTGCTAGCTGAGAAGTAATCGGCTTATGCAAGTTTGTCTCTGAGCAATGACTAAGGCACATCTTAATGTCACCAGTTGACAGATCAACAGGTATATGATTTTTATTTATAAATGATATAAGTTTCTCTCTTATTTTAAAGTCAAACTTGCTTACAGAAGTAAAAAATAATAATTACAAGGAACTGGTTTTGGAAATGTGTGTAGCAACAATAACTTGTCCCTCAATATTGTCTACCAATGCCATGTCTTTGCATTCTTCTTCCGAATTCATTATTACATTCAGTGTGAAACCGCCGTTCTAAGCTTCCGTCTTTCCTAATTTAAAAAAAATAGGCCTTAAATATTCACTTTGATTTGTCAATAATGAAATCTCCATTTGAGAATTGAACGTAACTATTCATCAAATTACGTGCAGGATACATTATTGGTGTTGAAGTCGTCCATAACTTTGATTTTACCTACAAGCGTAGCTATAGTGTGGCTTGGGACTATGGAGGGTCATGCCATCACCAAAACCAGAGATTTTGACCTTTGAACTATTTTGGACAGAATGGTTATCTAGGAGGGGGACTGTTATTGGCTTATTTAAGGTTTTTAACCATGCTGATTATAATAGTACAACTTTCATTTTGATCTGACTTCTTTTCCGAGGGGTTTCAGGCTTTTTTTTGTGAAATCACCATATATTTTTTTTCGCAATAAACTTTTATTTTAAGACAAACCGAAATAGTAGTTACCATTGTGCTGTGTTCTGTTGTATCTGTTGTGCAGTGTTCCAGAATCAGTGTTCCATAGCAATTTTCTTTCGCTAGGCAGTTTTTTTTTCTTTTCAAAACGCATTTTTTTTTTTAACTTTCGGTTACTATGGGCTGTGGTTCGCTCTTTGCTAGGTTGCAGCTGCCGCTGCAACCATGACTCCTGTTTTTGTTATTGCGATTTTCAGCCGTAATGCTGCGGGCCATAATGTGAGATTAATAGTAAAGGAGGAAAAACTGCCCTTTTCTTATCCCCATCTCCACATCAAAGATCACATAAATTTTTGAAGGGTGCTCATTCGATCCTGAATCAGTGTTACATAGCAAATTTCTTTCACTAGGTAGTTTTTTTCAAAACGCGTTTTTTAACTTTCGGTTACTTTGGGCTGTGGTTCGCTCTTCACTATGCCACTGCAATCATGACTCCTGTTTCTGCTATTGCGATTTTTCATCCGTAATGCTGCGAGCCGTAATGTGAGATTAATCGTATAGGAGGAAAAACTGCCCCCTTCCTTATCCCCATCACCACCTCAAAGTCACAGAAACTTTGGTTCTTTTATTATAAGTGGAAAGCGATTGGAGACCAAACAGACACAGGGAGTATTTTTGGTGAGGGGGGTAAACGCCGGTTCCCACCTATTTTGTACTTTCTCTTTGATTGCTCGATTTTACGTGTGCTCAATTTTGCGTCTTTTAAGAAATTATCAGTTGACACAATGCCCAAAAAACCCAAAGGATTTGAATTTGGAACAGAATCTGCTTGTGTTTCGTAAGTGACAAATTTCATGATTGTAAATAGATGTGATAGCTGAATACCCATGCCATAGAACTCTGACGAATTATCAATTTCACAGGGACGAGGACAAGGAAACCGCTAAGGTTGAACAAGGAAACGGTCTTTTGACAACACATCAGTCCACGTTTTGACTTGAATAGGAACCCTTTTTCTCATTCTTTGACCTTATAGACGGAATTTTTAAGACTAAGGCCATAGGAAAATCGCCCTGGTTAAATAAGAAAGTCACAAAGAGTTGTAGCAATGAAAAAGCAAGGCTATCACCAACTTTTTTGTAAGACAAGGATTTTGAATTTCTTAGAAAAACTTTATTTGGGAACTAAATTGAGTTCAGGACTTTTATACGCGGTAAGACGTGTATATATTATGAATCAAAGAAAAAGGGCTTTAAAACGAGATACTAGTCAAGCAGATATGGTTTAGTCCCAAAAATAGTGTCTGACCCCTTAGAATCTCCTCTGCTGTGAGCCAATTGTGATTGTGCTCCGATTTGTGGCAAGTGATAGCTCATTCGAAACGTCTCATCTGTCTGATGATAGACTTTTTTGTAAGACAAGGATTTTGAATTTCATAGAAAAACTTTATTTGCGAACTAGTGCAGTGGATATTCGGCAACAAAATTTGGCAACACTGAACATAGGGCGATGGGCTATTACTTCAGGCTGGTGTGATTCTTTATGGTATCAAAACGCTTGAAAGTGCAGTGGATATTCGCGATTTGTTGGTACAGGAAAAATAGCATTGGATATAAATTATGGTGATTAGCCATAAAGAAAGACTCAGTCGCTGAGACTGGGAACAAGTGAAGGTGAAATGAACAAGTGATCGATCAGGTGGATAGCTCACTTACCTAGGTGGTATTATTAATAAAGATGGCGGATAAAATAAAGATGTTAAAAGTAGAACAAACAAGGCCCAGGGTATATTCTCACAGTTGAAAAAGTTTGGAGGAATAGGAAAATAAGACTGCGAACCAAGATTAAGAGTCTGACGCAATAAAAGATTTAATTTATTGATTCCTTGTGTAAATAAAAAGATAAAATAAAGCTCAAAAGCCTAAACGCATAGTTTAGGCAAAGAATAGTTTTTTGAAAAAAATTGTAAAGCCTGTCGATAAAATACATCAAACTTTTAGAAACATTGCACGCAAGCGAAAAGTTCTTTAGACACTCAAGGGCATCAAGCCCCTTCTCGACATCGTTGGTCTTCGCATGATAGATTAAGTCTCCGGCAATTTTTATAACGGTTGGGGGAGCCTATAAAAAGAATAAAATTAATAATGCATATTTATACATATTTTTAGGTGAATTTATACATGCTACTAGTCTCTACTATTCCTAAGAATAAAAAGAAGTATTTTTCATACCAAAGATTCTAAAATAATAATAATAATAATTATAATAACAATATTTTATTTATAACTCACATCATAACAAATTATGGCACACTACAGTGTGATTAACCGAACAGACGGACAAAAAGGATGATGAGGCGATAGACGATAAAAGCTGATTCCGACAACCTCCCATGCAGCAAGGCCAATTTTGCACTTATATCAGGGACATCAAACTTACGAATTATCTTACCGTTACTATGCCGGGGGGGGGGGAATAAAATAAAAATTTACAATATCTGAAATACAAAGTCCGGATCTGCTTAACATCATTTTTTCTTTAGAAGGAGATAAGGACCAGAAAGATAAAGGACAGAATGATCCCAGAATGTAGCACATAGGCTACCAAGTGCAAGTCTATTATACTTCTCTCGATTGGCAACAATCTTAGAATAGCCCCATTTGAATTTTCTTTTGAACATCACGAACAGTGTACTACCGCAGGCTAAAAATTGAATTAGTAACAGTGATACCAAACCACCGAAAGGCGGAAACAGAGGGTATAGAAAAAACCACAACAAAGTAAGGGAGGATTAGAGGAAGTCGGAACATTAAAAACTAGAAACTCACATTTATCAACATTAAGAGAAAGACCAATTTTAGAAAATAGACATGAAACTTTTTGAGACCATAAACGAGAGACATTGCTTATTTTTACACGAAAGTAGAAGATCATCCGCATAGGCAAGTTAAGAAACATCTGAGAGTCCAATAAACTGATTGATCTAATTTCATCAAAATAACAGAAATGCACATTTTGAATAAACTAGGTGATAAAACCCCTCCCTGTTTTGACACCCCGACATAAGCGGACAAACGGAGGTCCGGGTTTATTAATTCGGAGGAAAGAATTTTCATACCAAAAACGAAGAAGATAAATGACTGAAAGATTTACACCATTATTTTGAATTTTGACTTTATTCAATATAAACACACAACTCCAGAGACTGATCAATGATCCCTAGGGCCTAAATGTAGTCCCTGGAGAAATCAAATATTCATACAAATACTATCACTAATTATTAAAAAACAACAAATTGACAAACAAACAAACTTTAAAAAAAAGACTGTTCAATGATCTCTAGGGCCTAAGTGTAATCCCTGGAGAACTCGAATATTCATACAAAAACTATCACTAATTATTGGCAAGCAACAAATTGACAAACAAACAAACTTTGAAAAAAAGGCACTGTACACTACATAAAAAAGAGAGATTCCTCCTAAAAAACTATTTATCTGTACTAGTAGAAGAAGATATTTCTTATAATGATATTTAAATGACGGAACTGAAACAGAATCTTTTATTTCCAGCGGAATACTGTTCCATAATTTTACTCCAACATATTTGATAGAAAAAGCTGCTCTTTGCATGTGACAAATATTCGAGACAAGAGAGAAAATGTGTAGATGACAACGTTGGATAAGCATGATAATATGACGATAAATGAAAAAAAGGACAAGTTGTGTTAGTCCTGGGGATGCTAGATTATTCAAGTATTAATACATGAAAACGGCAGTTTGGAGCTGACAAATTTGTTTCACGGTTAGCAACTAGGATTCAAGAAAACTTCTTTAGTATTAAGTCTATTAAAAAAAAAAATCGACTTAAAGCTCTATTTAGTAAGATTTGAATTGTCTTTAAGTTATAACAAAAAGAATTAGCCCAAACGTAACAACTATAATGCATATAAGGATAAACAAGAGTAAAATAAAGGGTTCGCAAAACTTTTTTGCGGAAAGAAATTTTTTAGTCTATACAAAATCCCAGCTCCTGTTGCAATTTTAATGGATATTGATTTACATGTTCTTTCCATGACAATAATTCATCAATGATTACCCCTAAGTATTTAAATTTTGAAACCCTATATGTTAAATGTCCATCAGCTGTTAAAGATAGTTTTCAGTGTTTACCTTTTTAATAGTAGAAAAATCATGAAATTTGTTTTTTAATATTAATCAATAAACGGTTACTAATCGTACATTTTATTAGATTATTCAAACGCGATCTCCATGGCCTTAAAAAGGGTTTCAACACTTAAAGCTCGGAACATTAAAACTGTATCATCTTTGAATGATATTGTCAAACAATCTTTAATAAAAATTTCCTTAATCCGCGGTATAAATGATGGTAAAGGAGTGGGCCCTAAAATCGACCCCTGTGGAATTCCGCAAGTTATTAGGTGCTCTCGTGATCTTTTTGGTCCAACTATAACGACCTGTGACCAATCTGATAGGTATGACTCAATCCAACTAACAATCCACGGTGGAAATTTATAATTCTTTAACTTTCTAACTAAAAGATTGTGGTTGACTGTATCAAATGCTTTCGACAGGTCAATAAATAAAGCTGAGGCATAAAAAACCCGTATCTAGAAAATCTGTCACTTTACAAATAAAATCGGTAATCGCGTGATCCGTCGAATGTCATTTCCGAAATCCATATTGGCTAGGTGGTATTATTTTATTTTCTTCCGCAAATTTACTTATTTTATCAGGCATTATTTTTTCAAACACCTTCGAAATAACTGGTAAAATTGAAATAGGGCGGTAATTATTTATCTCTTCCTTATTTCCATACTTATATAGAGGTATAATACGGCTTTTCTTTAGACCTTTTGGAACAATTCCTTTTTGAAAAGACAAATTGATTAAAAAATCAAAATATGAGATATCACCGGCAAAACATGTTTTAGAACACGTTTCGGCATGTGATTAATTCCAGGAGAATCTGAAGGTCCCAAAGAATTCACTATCTTCTCCCAATCATTTGTGGAAACCGGTTCAAAAACAAAAAATGCTTCCATCATTATCAAAATTTGAAGAAATTTTACTTCCGTCTTCTATGTCAATATCATTATCAAATAGTGATGAAATATTTTGACTATTTCAGTAACAAATTTACAAAAACTATCAGCTATAGATTGATAATTTCCTATTCTTTCCCCATTCGGTTAACTATCTCCTTGGGGATCTCATTATCTTTATGTTTATTTGGCCTCGAAATTCGATTAATAATTTTCCGTGTGAAGATACATCATTCTTTGCAAGTTCAAGGGCATTAAAAAAAATAATTCTTCTTAGTATCTCGTTTTCTTATTGACAACATTTCGATAACTAACATAAATATTTCGATTTTCATTCGACGATTTCTTCAATATTCTACTATAAAGCTTGTTTCTTAATTTTATCATGTTTTGTAATTCCTTTGTTAACCACGGAGGCTTAAAATCATTATTCTTTCTCGATCTATTCTCATGTGGTTCTTTAATCTTACAACACTTGTGCATTGCTTCACGAATCTTATCAAAAAACAAAACATAACCTACTTCAGGGTCATTCTGACTCAAAAAACTACGCTCCATTCTAGTTTTCTTAAATCATCTTTAAATTTATTTAAGTTTGGTTCATTGAAAACAAATATTTTCTCTTTAATTTTATGCTGGTCATTTGGATATGATGATAAATCGCTAAGCGAAACTGTTACAAATGCAAGGAGATGACCCGAACCTGACTCAAACCAACCTTGACTGTGGACTACACTTTCAAAAGCTTTAGAAAAGGTCCAAAGAACATATATATAGTGGAAACCCCTAGGCCAGGCTATTCTTTAGGGTAGATTCGACATTATTGGAGTAACTGTTTACAATTATTTTTTGCTATGACCATGAGCTAGGCAAATGTGGCATTGCAGGGGCTTTGATTTCTAGGACTTATGGCGAAGGGCCATACCATACAAAAAACCTTCAAACCACCTTTCTCTCATATATCGTAAGAGCAATTGACCCATAGCTTGTAATAAACCAGAGGTCTATGTTTGCGTACTATGCACTAGATTAGCTATATCATAGAGGTCAATTACATGTTCTTTTGGCCTAAATCTATTTCCGTATATTTTTTTTTTTATATTCTGAGCGTAAGTTTGTTAGTTAGAGTCTAATTTCATATCTGTACTGAGTAGTGTCTTGTATATTCCTGGACTTTGTAAATAACCATTTTTTGTACAACTACTGACATTGCGTCATTATCAAGCTAATTATATTGTGAGCACGATTAGATGAACTCACAAGTCTTACAACATAAAGAAAAAAAGGAGTAAAACTCACCGGTTCATTTGCACGAGGTCCTCCTAATAGTTGCAATTGCTCATTCAAACATTCCAATCGTATTCCGGTTGAAAACGCTGACGGGAGGAAACGCCAGAAAACTCGCTATAAAGATATTTTTTATCATCAACCAAAATACAACCGACATACGGACAAACGGAGGGGGGGGGGGAGTAGGTCCAGATTTATTATTCGGAGGAAAGAATTCTCATACCAAAAACGAAGACGAGAAGTGACTGAAAGATTATACACCATTATTTTAAAAGGAAAAAAAGCTTGACTGTGGACTACACTTTCAAAAGCTTTAGAAAGGTCCAAATTACATATATATATTATATATATATATATATATATATAGTGGCGACCCCTCAGCCAGGGGCTACTCTTAAGGGCAGAAGAAAAATTTCCCTTCCGTGTTATTGTCACTGGATTCATGATTTTTTATCACTTAAAATACTACAAATAAAGACAATAACTAAAACATCTTCTAAATAATGGAACGTTATTTTGTTATTTGCTGCTATGGGCAGTAGATTTTTACACAAAATATTTCCCAATAGCTGTGATGGTTGTGAGGAAAAGGGGAAAGCTAATCGGCCAGTAGTCCTAATCTTATCTAAGTCAATTAAGAAGAAGGTATATTTTGCGTCCTTATGTTTCCACCATTTAGTTTATAGTTTTCGTTCCAAGAGAGAAACTTTGATGTTCTCACTACAGGCATGGTTGCCAGATGCCTGACGTAGCACTAAAAACCGTCATAAAGGTAGGTATGTGACAGGTCAATAAGAAAAAGCCTAATCGGGACATGGGCTATATAATAGCTTTTTCGAATTTATTGAAGGGCAAACTGCCCCCCCCTTGCCCACCCCCAAATGACGCCCACTGCAATCACAGCAATAATTTTTGAGACAAGTAGCTATGAAATTAACCGTTGTGAATTATTTTCTTCCTCCCGACATCCTAGTTACACCTCTATTATTCCTTTATTTTTTCTTACTTTTCTTATTGCGGATCAGTTCGGGGAAATACAAAAACCGGTCCTTCACTAAAAAAAAAAAAAAAACTCCAAAATTTGCCCAAAACCGTCACCCCCATTAAAGCCGTTTTTCGGCTTCCTCGTCTATATCCAACCAGTGATTTGTACTCAGATTCTGGCATAAGCTCTACTAAATCAAATATCATATAGAAACTAAACTTATCGCTTGCTTACTCTGCTTTCCACAATAATCTTCCTCTCAACTACTAACCTATCATAATATTATAATTCGGAAGCCCATGTATCTCCGTTCATCCAATAGAGTCTTTATAATTACCTAAATGAGTTTCTAGGCTGCCCAGCAATCTCCCATTTACAAATCTATCATTCAATGGAACAAAATACCCTCCAGTGTTGCAAGCTAGCAACAAGTTTCTGCAAGTTGTACAATAATGCGACACAAAACTTAATATAATTTAATCTTTCAACTTTTAACCAATTTTTTTTAATTACCCATGTTTTTATTCTTCTATCTTTTTTTCAGTGTTACTTTAATTTCCCTCTGAAGCTCATGTCAAGAAAAAAACTATTCTTAGATTTTGGGTGCTCCTTGTCAAATAATTTTTTTAGTCCAGTTAAAGAATTTCTTTTTTCGGAGGGAGGGAGGGGGCACTTATGATAGTGAAAACAAGTAGAATGTAGGATAATTTTGCTCTTAGAAAAGGTGCTGGCATATCAATTAGGATAAAAGTGAACTTTCGTTGCTAAAGCCGAAAAGGGTTATAGATCATCTAAAGAGGGCGGGAAAAAATTACGCCACATGGCAAGAGCTTAAATTTTTTTTTTTTTTCGCTTCCTTAAAGAACTATGACAAAAAATTTAAATCCAGGCTGTTTCACACAAACTTGCTACAATGACTAGGCTATGTACTGGTGATAAAGGATGATAGATTGCCAAAAGACAGTCCTTTTTAGCCGTCCACACCTGGGACAAATGAAAAAGTAGGTTCGTCCGAGAACGGAATAGGAAGAGGTCATTACAAACAATTTCAAAGAAAACTTAATTATAATATTAATTTTCTATCAATATCAATTCATTAATATTATCAGAAATTTAGGTAATATTATAATTACTAATATTATAGTTTTCCTCGGACACTATAAATCTATAACCCAGGGTAACGAACTATTTTTACCTCTTCTCTCTATATAATGCTCACATCAGCAATGAATTTTTAAAATAACTCACTTGATAAGTAGCACAGATGAAACTTATAATTGCAGTGGACTGAGTGGACCCCTTGGCTTGTTTTTAAGCCCCTCTAGACATGAATATTTAAAAATACGATCCTAGCTATGTAGCTGAAAATGCCCCCCCCTCCCCCCATCCACGAAATGACCTATTATATATTCGCATTATACGACAATAATTTAAGAAGTTAAGCTAGACCTCTGCAACTCAAATAAATTTTTACCAGCATTTAAAATGCAGAAGCATCAAGGAGTAGTTATTCTAATGGGTATTTGTAATATAGGCTAGAAAAGCCTTACTGAGGCCTATGTTCTCCTCAAAGTCGGATATAAGGTTCCCTAAATATTGCAACACGCTGGTCTTTCTTTGCTTATGATTTTACAGGCCATTGACTCCTATTGCATAAGTATTTGCATAAGCCTTTGCATAAGTATTCGAAATTTTTATTTGAAAATCACACAAAGGAAAAAGCTGTTTAAACTAGATTTTTGCAAATTTTTTAGTACCAATAACGAGAGCTTGAAATGAGTAAATAAATATATAAGTTGCTGCTACACATAGCCTTGATACATAGAGCACCATAAATAGAAAATCCCACCAAGTTCGAGATACACAGCGTTTATGCAAGCATCCCGACACTGAGTACGTAGCGTCCTTTTGGCACCAAAAATTACTCAGCTGCCGTCATCATCATGCATTATGTGAGTTTTATGATCCTGATGGTACACCTTTGAGAATAGTTGCAATCTTAAATAGTCGGGTGAAAAGTAAGGCTACACAAAAAATCAACGCTTTGAGAGCGCTATTTATTTAATTATAAACTTCTTCACTTAACTTTTTATTTGAACTGTAGGCTTAATTTATACTTTTCTTAAACTTAAATACCTGTTGTCCTTATAGATCACTTATATCTAAGAGCAGTAATATTTTACAGAACATTTCCAATTATTAAGATATAATTGTAAAATAGGCAAGACGCATCGTGAAATAGTTAAAAGAAGCTTTAGAACTCAAATACCACTTTTTAATTAATTAGATGGAAGAGGAAGATAAATATTGAGTTACAAAACTTACCTTCTTTCAGTATTTTACTGCTGGTTCTTGAGTAGGAATTACATAGCCTCCTCTAATGTGCAGATTAATGAACGGTTAAAGGAGCAGATAAGGAAATGGTTTGACCTCCGCCGTAAATTTCAGTTCCCTGTGAAGAACATTAAAATTAACTTTTTATATAATAAGGATGATGTCCCTAGGTGAAGGACAGTCTATGGCCACTAATTTACCACTTCCAATCCTAACTCCAGATATTTACATGAATTACTTGTTGATGGATTCAAAATAGCTTTTTATTTTTTTCGTTCTTGCTTGTTTATTTCCTTATAATGCTGTTATAAACCCATAATTCATAACCTCTCCCCTGACAATTCAAACTTAGAAAATTCTCTTCATATGTAAAATGTAATCGCGAAGTGGGGAATTCAAGACAAATTGAAAAAAGAATGAAGAAAAACAAGGGATTCTGCAAAAGATACTTATTGCAATGTAAGTGGAGAATATATTGTGTAGAATCAATCAGTTAGTAGTGGTAACGATCTGAAAGTAAGGAGCGAATTGGGCCAGTAGTATTCAACGTTCTAAGAAAATTAATTTTGTAAAAATGAATATACAAGAAGATTTTTTTTACGCAGATGCCAAACATATGGAACTCTATTAAGTTTAATTTTTATGCATCAAAAGATACAAGCCTGAAAAAATTTGCCCACATTTTCTGAAAATGGGGAAAAGACCACACAAAAGGTAATCGATGTTAAAAATTCACAACATAAGATTCACCATATTAGAAAATACTACGGCAGGGGTTTCGGGGAAGGAGGAATATTCCGAGGAGGAAATAATTTGGGGGAATTCCCCGAGGAGAGGGTGACGCCAAGCAAAAGGCGTATTCCTTGTCTTTCCTTTTAATACCGAAAAAAATTTATCGGTGATTAGTATCAGACGCTTTTTTTACTGGTCACAAGTTTTAGGTACAAAGGTCAATACATTAAAGGGAAGACTCCTTTCCTATTTAATATAATGAAAAAAAAAAACTAAAAAAAAGAGGAAACTCAGAAATTAAAGAACAAAGGCATAGAAAACTATTGCTTCAGAAAAGATATATCTGCGCAAAACTAACTCAAATAAGCAGCTCTTCATATTTGCCAATATCAAATAGAATTTGAAAAAACTAGCCAATTAGGGGGAATTCAAATCGGACTCTCATAGAGCCGAATGATCTCTTAAGAGTAAAAAATTCCACGATGAGGGAACAGAATATGACAAACTAATCTATAAGTTTCTCAATAGTCATTCCCTAAAATTCATATCACTTATAGACTATGGTTATCAACAGCTTCTAAATTATAAGTCGATAGAAAAGCTCAATGGTTCAGCAATGTGCTAGTTTCTAGGGTTCTATAGGATTTAGGAAAATACCATGAGTCCGTTTATTTTCGGCCAGTTTGTAGAATGGGTAATAAATCTTCCGTAGTGTGGCAAAGCTGTAATTACTGCTTGCTTTAAGTTTCAATTGTGTTTATTTGCCTTTCCGTAAAGAAAAAACTCTTTTTTTATTTTTTGTCTCAATTTTTGTTTTTGGGTATACCAACGAAAGCTTTCAAACAAAAAGATGTCTTGTTTAACCTAGGTAGCCTATAGAAACTAAAAAACCGATTTTTTTCAGAAATATGGACTTTAAATATTGAATTATGTATTTAGGCATATTATTAAATAGAAAAATGTGAATGGTAGGCTTTTTTTGTTCAAAACACAGTTTTGAGGTTATCTCTTACCAAGGGACAGGGAGTAGATTATACACGCGGGGGTAGCAAACCTTTTGTGAAGGGTTTTTCCGCCATGGAAATTACAATTGTACAGTCATATTGCCTCCGAGCTTTTTTAATCCATAAGATGTTCCATGATACTTTACAATGAAGTCATTTAAATGAGGGTACACTGTACCCTCATTTAATATGACTTTATTGGTAAACTATGCCCGGAGTTTCCTTGTACCCGGTACAAGGAGCTCTCGTAGAAAAAAAAAAATATCAGCTTTCAACAAGCAATTAAATACCTCCCTGAGATCCTGTGATAACCTATTAGCCGTGGAGAAAAAAAGGAACTAGAATGAAATACAGTTAAGTGCGAAAACAGTGATTTCCCTTTTTTTTGAAAATAGGAGATTCAAATTTCTCAGGGGGGGGGTATAACTAGCGGGACTGGTTATCTTTGACAATTGCAATGACAATTTGCTTTTTCCAGTATTTTGACCCTCTTTTGTCCGGCAAAAATTCATGCTTATGTGGTATAAAATGGCAGAAATGATACTTTGCGTGTGGAACCTAAAATGTTTACTGAAAATTTGTGTTACTTAAAATGTTCATTATCTTCTCATGAATATTTATCAAAAACCTAAGTAATCATTGCAGTATTTTATTTCATTATAGAGCTGACCAATTTATGGACGAACACGCAACTCAATGTCCGCATTGACTTTACAGCTCGTTTTCTAAGTGAGAGTGGGGGCTCACAGGTTTTTCCTTTTTAACATGTTAGAAAATGATGGATCATATCACCCGGCTTTATCAGAAATTTCTGTTCCTGGTTAATTTGACCCTCTTTGGGGAAAAAAATTTTCTTTTATGGTATAATATGGAAGAACAGGTTCTGTTAGTAGGAGAAAAATAAGTTTTTGACCAGGAAAAAATTAGTACAGAAAGGTTTCTTCACCATCCAGACCGGAAAAAAAAAATGCCTAAACAACATATCAAAAATCTAAAATCTCCAGCTCGATGCGAAATTGTTTTTTTCAATGTTTTTTTTTTTATTTATTTTTTCTCAAAAACCGGGAAAAAAAAAATTAGAAAACGTAAACTATAATGTTTTACACATCCTTTTTTTAGATCAGCTTTTTGGCTCTGGATTCATTTTCTGATACTCATTTTGTTACCTGACCAAAAGAAAAATCATTTATCAGCAAAAAAAAAAAAAAATGGGGAAAAAAACTGTGTCTTGGGGAAAAAAAACTCTTACCAGCGTTTATCAAGGTCTACTACGGAATAAGTTTTTGTCGTTCTTGTAGTCTATTTGGCTATGTAAACGAAAGGCTTAAAAAAAAAAGACTAAACAACAATAAAAAGGAATGACGAAACACCTCAGCGCCAAACACCATGAGACAAGGTAGGTTCTAACTTAATGTGTTCAGAGAAAAGCTTTTATCTTATTTTTCAATTATATAAAAATTGCACATCATCAGAATGTAGGAACTAGATTTTTTTTCATCATCAAAGTTAACTGTTATTCTTCTTCACTAAGTTCTTCTTCTTGAAACTTTCGAATTATTGCACGAGCTTCCCTTACAGGTACGGCAAGGCTATAGTACACTCAAGTCCGTGTTTTTTCTTAACAGGTACACTTTTCACTATCACAGCCGTCAATACGACACGAGTATTTCATAATTTTCAACAGCTGAGGACGGAGCGGCAGGGAGATCTGTTTTTATTGGCGCAAAAAACTTCGTTATCCTGCAGTTTCCATCCCAGGCGTAAAGGGTCTACTGGGTTCCCGAGCCAGATTTGAACTTGGCAGTAGGACACGTAGCGATTGGTACTTCGCTTGCTGCCTGAGTCGGTGGCAGTTCTTGTGGATGCACGAAAGTGAGTGGCAGTGCTCACTTTTCTGTGAAAGATTAGCTTTCTGGCAGTGTGTCCAGGTTCGAAACATCAGAGCAACCGTAACAGTAGCAACAATGCTCGCTCTCTGCTGCCACAATATCGTCAAGCGATGCGAGCTTGTCGCCAAATATAGCAGCGCTGTCCTGAAACTTTGTTAGAAAGTAGCAGCTGAACGCTTTGGCCCTTTTCCTATTCCGTAAAGGTGAGAGGTTGTGTCACAACCCAGCACGGCATGACAGAACGATATCAGATTGCTGACATCTGTTCCTAGCTTCTGCTTCATCTCACTAATATCCCAAGCTGAACTAGTACCGCCAAACTTAGCTTCAGGTGAGAAATACAAACGCTCGGAACGCGACTCTGATCGACTGATCAGAAGAACCAAGATGTCAGTATCATCAGCAACCAAGATTGTGTCTGTAAGACCTAGCAAGCTTTCTACGGCTTTTTCTACAATCAGAACGGGTCGGCGTCTCCTTCCCGAGTGGAAAATTTTGGAAACCACGACTTCCAATGGTTGCCGAGCAGCTTCAGGAAACGTCCTTTGTTTGTCTTAACATGAAAGAAACTCTTTTTTCTTCATGCAGAGGGTCATCTCTTCCGTGAAAGACTTTTGGCGGCCAACCATCCTTTCTCGACGTAAATGGGTAGCATCTTTGATTGCTGGACCACCGTCATATCCGTCAAACACAACGATCGCACTAGGGTACCTCGCTTATACGTAATGGACTCATGAAGCAAAGATGACCTTGAAGGTTGACCCTACCTTCCCTGGAACTCGATGTAGAAGAGAAACCACCATCCAAGACGATGTTACACGCAGAAGCAGGTCTTGAGGGTGACTGAGTCTCAATCCAGCAACCCTGAAAGATCGCCTTTTGCAATCTCTGGCTTATTTGGGTTTTCTCATAAGGCCATCGCTTTCGAAAAAGAAGAAGGAAGAATCGTACAAAGTTCGTACTTGGACTATTCTTATCGGAGGTCAGGTTCTTTGGGCTACTATTATAAACCACTAGAAAAGGAGCACCGGATCTATGTGCGCTACCCAGAGGACCCCGCCATCTTGGCATTCATTAGGGTCACTTGGTCTTTTTTTCTTGAAGACTTGCTTCTTCAAGGTTTTTTCCCGTCCATCTTACTTAGAATCAACTTTCCAGCCACATCGGCCTTGTCAACATTAACATCTTGGGAAGAAGTTAAGCCGTTGGCAATGTTTTCTAAGCTGATTGTCACCTCTGAACGGAAAGAAGATTCTCCGAAGTATCCAACGAGCTTCTGGGTATAGTCGTCGAAGTCACGCTCCTTTCTACTGGAACTCTTTGTCGGGTGCTGCTCACTTGTCGAGTACCAAATTTTTTCAAATTTTGCATCAAGAGGTTTTATCTCCAGGCATGCTGGTCTTGACAGAACCCAAATGGGCTCTCTGCTGTTCTGTTATCCCACCTCCAGTTGTAAGACCGCCCGATGTTTTTCAGACTTCTCATATACTCCTGCTCGATGACAAGATCTGCCGATACAGCCCAGCCCCAGCGTCGCTCTGATCTTCTAATGGTGTGACCTCCCTGTTCAAATGCTTCAAAAGATTGGTGGGTGACTAGTTTTAAGCTTAGCCATCTCTTGCTCGTATATCCAGACAGACTTGACACAGAGGTTTATGTCCAGATAATGCTAGAAACGGAAGCATCTCTACTGCAGATTGTAGGTGCAAATCCCAGAGGTCCTAGTCTCTCGGCACGTAGGAACTCAAGCAGTATCCGAACCATGTCAAGATACTGAAAACCAGAGCTTCGCAGTTCTCTGAGTCAGCAGGTCTTGGCGTCTCTGCTTGAGAAAGTTTTTCAAGTTGCTTGAGCTGGGGATCATGACTGAGATCTTTGGGTGGAGGTATTCCCATCCAGTACGTTAGCGAAAGACAGTAGACATGGGGAAAAAATGGAACCGAAAATTCGTGCTCCTCTTCGAAAAAATACTCCGTGATCGTGCGTCGCTTGATTTTTTTTTTTTTTTTTTTTACTTCATACAAAAACAAACACATAAAAAAGAATTAAATGATTAAACGTGATGTTTCTGTCTAATAAAGAGCAAAAAAAATCGTTCCTTAAAGGGAAACCATCAATAAACTACTTTTCTTTTTCACGGTTCCTCAATTTTAGGATTCTGGGAAATATCTAAGAAATAGGCACCAAAAAACGTAAAAAAAGGGGGGAATTTCGCAAGCAGGATGGAGATTTAGATTCTTGATATGTTGTAGAGCTCTCATTTCCGTTGTGAACACAGTGGTGTAAAATATAATTTCTGTACCAGTTTTTTCTGGTTCGACCAGTTTTTTTGCCGTATACTATGTGATATAATTTTTTTATATATACATATATATATATTTTTGTATATATTATATTTCCGTATATATTTTTTTCCCCCCTACTATGTTTGCTGTAGTTTTTCAAGGTAGAAGTCCAAAGCCTTCCATTTAGGGGTTTTAAATCTTAAAAACTAACTGACTATCCTTGAATTTTTGTGTTCTTCGGTATTTTGGCCTTTTTTTGGCAGAAACACTGATGGTTTTCTGTAACAAGATTATAGTAAATTATGACTTTGCTCTAACCTATCTTTTTATTACTTAAGAATGACCACTAGGTAATGTGATTTATTTTTCTAAGAATACTGACTCAATACAATCACCAAATAAGGGGGAAAAATAATAATAAAAAAATAAGACACATCAGTGCTGCCAATATAAAAAAAATGAATATCCTAGCTATTCCAGGTAAAGGCCTGTGATTCTCGAAAACGGAGTTCTCAACCATAATGTTTCAACGTAGGCCTATACTTTTCAAGTCGATCCGACACGGTGAAAGGGCTATGGCACAAGCTCATTTTGGGAAAGGCATTGAAAGGAGTTTTTTTTGTGGAATCTAAAAACGTAGTTTCAAGCTAATAATCAACAATCATGTCTTTAATTTTATAAAAAATTTCATAAAAATGATAATTCAAAAAATTTGTCTGCTGGATGTTTATTAATTGATTCTATTGATGTGTACATTGGGTAGAAAAGCCCATGGGAGGGTTTTCAAGGATATTGACCCCCCAAAAAATTATACATATTGTTAAAAAGAGTGGAGTTGTCTGTGGGGATAGTTTCTGTTGTTTGGGTGGTTGCCTCACTGAAAAGAGTTTTCAGATCCCTTGTAAAACAGAACCTGAATACATTTTAAAATTAAAATTTTCAAGACAGTTTTTGTTTCCTTCACTATTGTTACTATGAGTGGCAGCCATTCGGTAGATCATTATACATGGAGGGCGTTTATTAAAAATTGTTAAATTATAGGCTTTGTGTTTAAGTTAGTATAAGATTAGATCAAATCCTAAATAATGGGGCATTAATTTAATATAAAGCTTTCAACTGTTTCGAAAAACAAAGCTGATAGTCACAATAGAAATACTAAATAACCTTACTGATGAGGCTTGTGAGATAGCCACAAAAGAAAAGAAGTTTTTATCACAGTTATATTTTTCAAGTTGTAAAAAAAATCAAAATGTAAATTTAAAAGAAAAAAAAGCATAAAATAGATACTTACATCATAGTAGCTATACCATCTTGACCATCTGGGAAATAAGCCTCAATAACAGTTGTATCCTAAAGTACAAATTTAAATCTATAAATTCTATGGACATACCAGTTTATAGTACAAATTTTGAAAAATATATGTCTATAAAAATATATTCTATAAAAATATATTCTAATATATCTTCTATAAAATATATTACTATAAATGGGAGGAAAGTTCAGTGAACCACGTTTTTTTAAGAAAGAAGAAAGATTTATTGAAAAAAAAAAACAGATCAACAAAAAATTATTGCTTGCCTCCCCTAAAAGTAAACCTTTTCATTGAGTCTTTTGAATACCTGGTCCTGAGAAACATGTTATATATTGTTCATCACAAAAATTCTGAAGGAAAATATGATTTTTTCTTCCAAAGGATCATGGGATTGTTGGATTAACACATAATAATATATTTTTAATATTTTCATCTTCTGAGATTTTTTTCATATTACTAATTGTAGGGGAGAGATATATGAAAAAAAAACAGTCAGCACCGCCAAACACATGCAAAAAAAGTCAAGCCCATTGCCAAGAAAAATAACAGCAACGTTTGTTGTGAGTTTTTGGTGTCTCTTGTGACAGAAAAAAAAGTTAATTTTAATGCTCGATTTAGTAACAAACTTCATCTGCTAATTAGGGGCATTTGATAACGTAATTAATTAAAAAAATTTCACAAAATAAGTTTTTTAAAGAAAAGTAAAGAGCTTTTCATATTCAAAAAATTAGCAAAAATAAAATCAGATAATCTACCGAGCGTGAAACTAAAAACAAATCACCATCGATGAATCGAAACCCAAAACGAACAGAAATTACAATAAATAACCTAGTCAACTCTCAAAAACTCAAGACACGCAGAAATAAGTTTGGCTTCAAAACCCCCTTTTCTTCCCAAATTCCAGAAAACATAATTTGCACTTTACTAAAAAAAAATATAAAAGTTTTTACTTTTATAACTTAATAAATCAAATAATATTAACATATTGATTACTAAATATCAGTATATTGAACTGAAATTCGCATATTCATTTGTATTTGTTTCAGTAAAGGTGTAAATTATGATTCTAGCCTTGGGAAGCATAGGGGTTTTGAGCCCAACTTATGTTTAATGGTCTGACTCGTTTTGAGTTTGACTCTTGTTTATCTATTGCAATTTCTATTTCGTTTTGGGTTTCATTTATGCATCGATGGTGATTTGTGGTAGTTTCACGCTTGGTAGATTTATTTTATTTTTGGCTCTTTTTTTTAATGGAGTTCTTTACTTTTTCTTTTGAAAAAATAATGTTTGTGAAAAAAGTTTTTTTTAATTAATTTTCTGCTTTTTTTTTTATATTGACATAGTCCCCAAAAGTTTTGAGGGGAAAAGAAAATAATATTTTAAATCTTTTCAGCTTTTCTAAGGAATTTATAGTTTGGCCTACTGTTTATTCCAATGGAGGAGAAAATTTTTCATCATATTTATCAACAATATACACCCTCTAAAAATCAGGACACAAACAGTATGTGTTTTAATTTAGTTTTATAACCTCCTTCTAGTTTGAACCTGAAATGGGAAAACTTATGATACCATTCGCAAAAAAAATCTGTTTACTTTCTTTGATAGGCTTGGATTACACTTACGCTAGTTTCAGTTTGCGTTAAAATTTCACAAGAGCAGAGATAGCCCCAAAAGTTATGAACATACACGCCCTGCAGTCGTTCTTCGGGATACTGCTGAGGCCATATTTGGTAAATTAGCATACACACACAGTGCATTTGATTTAATCTGAAAGGCAACATTTAGCTTTTAAAACATACATTTCAAATGAAGATATGAAGGGGGACGTGGGAGGGGGATTATTTTCCCTCCCAATTCACTATTCGACTATTAAAAGGGCATAAGTCCTTTTTAAATAAACATGAAGCCATTTGGAAGTTCCTACGCCAATCCTTCGAATACGAAAGTACCACTCGGTCTAAACAGCAAAAAAAATAATACATTTATACACACATCCAATGTTACTATAAGTTAATGCTAAGTCTTTACAAATAACTTTTCCAACTATTAAAAAGTGTAGCAAGGGCCTGTTCAATTTCAACATAAATGAGCCCTTTGTTGGAGTTTTTGTAAAACATACACTTTCTATAAAGCACCTTATATGGCCCCAGGGTATAATTTACAACCCTATACCCTAAGGGCTTTGAGGGTGGTATCATCATCCTCTAAGACCTAATTTCCAGGAGGCTTGGGGGGGGGGGTACATCCTCAAAGACCTAATTTCAAGGAACTCTTTTCAGCCTACGCTTGACCAAAATAGCTATCTTAAAATTTGGGATTGAATGCGTTTTGAGAGAAAAGGTGGGCATGAGAGGTGGGGTAGTTTGCCCACCTCCGTTAATTTTCTACTATTGAAAAAGGGCACCAAGCCCTTTCAATTTCCAACTAGAATAAGCCTTTTTTTTGAAGTTTCTACGACCAACACTTTCTATTAAAACCTTATGTGGCCCCAGGACATAATTTACAAACCTTGCCCTAAGGGGGTTGCCCTTCTCACAAAAAGATAATTTTCATCTGGAAATTAACGACGCAGACACAAAATGTGCTGTAAAAAAAAAAAGTCAACTTGGAATTCGTAATTGGATTGTAGCAGTGTGAAAAGATGGGCGTGGAGAAAGGTGGTTAGTTTGCCCTCAGATCACTCTTGACTATTGAAAAGGGCACGTTGAGATTTCCAATCAAAATGAATCCCTTTTTTAAGTGTTCTAGCACAGAGATTTCAATAAAAACCTCGTATGTCCCCAAGTCCCCATAACTTATAGGCCCGTTGCCCCGAAGACTGCGTGTGGGGGGAGTGTCCGATGCTAAAAAAGGTACAATTTCCTGAACTTTTAACACTGCGTGGAAAAAAAGGCGTCTCTTAAAATTTTTGATTGGATGTGTATGGGGAAATGGTTGGCCGTTGGAAAGGTGGTGTTAATTGTCCTTCCGATTCACTTTTAAATGATTAAAAAGGGCAACTAGCCATTTCAACTTCCAATCCCAAAGAGCCTTTTTTTTGAAGTTTATTACGGACAAACGCTCAATAAAAAAACTTAATATGGCCCCCAGGGCAATAAACTTAGAAAAAAAAAAAACCCTGCCATTGAGGGCTGGTGAGCGGTTTTTGTCATCCTCAAAAGACCTAATTTCAAAAACTGTAGATACGTTGAACAAAAATGGCCTCTCTTAAAAAAGTTTTTGTATTTGTATGTCGTATTGCCGGGAAAAAAAAAATGGACCAGCGAGAAGGGGTTTTTATTTTTTGGCCCTCCAGATCACTTTCGACTATTAAAAATGGCACTAGCCCTTTGAATTTTCCAATCGAATAAAGGCTTTTTTGAAGTTTTTTACGACAACGCCTTACTATAAGAACCTAATATAGCCCACAGCTCATAACTTACAACCCTTTGCCCTGAAGGCTTGTGGGGGATAGTGTACAGCAAAGTAAGAAAGAATGCACTTATTATTTAGACATATGTTGGTCAAAAATCTACTAAATTCAAAATACACAAGCCAGTGTCTATTATTGAAAGCAATGAAAGTTTCTCTATTTAGGATAAACGAAGATAACGAAAAGACAATTTTTAGTACCGAAAATCAGTTCCTGGGAACAAAATAACGTTCATTCTAAACGGAATTTAGTTCTTTACTATTTAGTTCCTCCACTGACTCACCTGGGAAGCTTTTTTATCTCATACCTGACGTCCACCCCTTTCTTTTATGATTCCAGGAATCCAGGTCTGCAATAAAAGATTTTAAGGAGAACTTCCCTTTTATCCTTACGAAATAACCTGAAGCAACTCTAAGATGGCTTCATGATTTGAGCAGCACGAAATCTGTATCTGAGGTTTATGCCATCTACCTTCAAGGAACACAACATATCCCCCAGCTTTTGGCATCATATAATCGAAAGTCCTATACAATTAGAAAAGCAATGAGCATCTGCCCAAAGCTATAACCGTTTAAATAAACTAATGACACTTCCTACCAATGTGCCCATACGATACCCGTTCTGTGAAAAGATTCACGTTTTCCGTCCTAAGTTATTGTTTTATTCTCCCCTTCAATGTGTTAAAAATAGCTTTTTCAATCCTTAGATAAAAATACGAGTTTCCACCAAACCTTTGATACGAGTTAATTATTTTCGCGACCCAATTTCTGACGATAAGAAAAAAGGAAACTGGATGAGATATCTAGAAAAAATATATAGGTTGGATAGAGAAAAAAACAGAAAACTTCATGGCAGGACAACAAAAAGGATCAAAATTTTTTGTAAACACGAAAAGAACACTGGTTTATACAAAGAAATTAAATGAAGAAAGTAAGGCCGCAAATGGGTATCTTTTCATCTCGAAACTCCAGAATGCGATTTTCATTCTGACTCAATAAATTCATGATATTATTTTCTGTTACGTAAAAAAAAGCACTTTAGTTACACCACATTTTCCTTTTATACTAACCCTTAAGTAATTATCTAGAACTTTCCCAGTTTCGCTCACTATATACTTAGTGGGCAAACAAAAAAAATAAAACAGATAAAGGAAAACAAGTTTAGCAAAAGTAACGATCCGTGTCAAAGTTGTTCAACATACGAAAAGAAACAATTTTCCCCCCCTGTTGCTCAAAATCCGTTAACTACAATTTCCCCTGTATCAGGGGTGGAATCCAGGATTTTTTAAGGGTGGAGAGGCCAAGATATGTTGATCCGATAAAAATTGCGCTAGGAGCAAAGTTTAATTACGTTTAGTGGATGGGGGTGGCCCACGCTCACCCATGGTATTCCCCAACTGTACTGTAAACTTGATTTTCCAGCTATGGTGGTTCCGGCACGGTATGAATCTTTAGGACACATTCTATGGAAGGTTTCAGGCAATTCTTTGAAATCTTTTTTTCACAACAGCCCTGTATCATCAAGATGTATTCGGTACAATTTATTACAATTACTTAATCAGCCTTCAGCTATAGATCACGTAAAACCCACACTTGCCAGTTTTATTTTTAATACAATTTTTTTATTATCCTGTGACATTGAAAAGTAGTTTTTCAATAGGAGTGTATGGAACAGAAAAAAAGAGCCTTTGCCTTTTTTATTCGAAAATATTATTTAAATATATTTTCTCTCGTTTATTAGATTGAAAAATAGGAATAAAAAAATTCTTAGCCGGGGGTTTTGAAAAAGAGGGATTATGCTCGTATGCTAGAAAGATCTACTAACGCACAGGGGCGTAAGTTTTTTTTGGCAGCATTCAGTTTACAAGATTGGCTTAGGCCCCAAAGTGATAGAGTACTATATAATTTTTCTAAGTGCCATTTATTGGTGGTAAAGCATATTGCTGACCCCCAATGGGCTCGTTTCTTTACTAAAACGTTTTCTCCCAAGAAAAAAGGGGAAAGGTTTTTTTTTCTAATGTTTTTTTTGTTTTTTTTTTTTTTTTTTTTTTTTTTTTTTTTTTCCCTTCTTCCTAATTCCATAAAAGAGAAAGTTTTTTTTCCTATTTATTAAAGATCAAACCTACTGCGTCACCAAAAAATATGCAAATATGATTTACAGAGAACATGAAAATAATTCCAAGTCACGAACTTGGAGCTTTATTTTTTTTTTGAAGGGGGGAAGCAGCTGCTTGTCGGGAAGACGAACTGGGGGCAAAGTAATCGTGTTGACTAAACTATTTCTGTAAATCATCTTAGAAGATGTGTTATAATTTTTTTTCAAAAAATTCAACTAAAAAAAATAAAAAATCAAAAAATTTCAAGCTGTGTAAAAAAAAAACCAACAAAGAGAGAAAATCTCTAAAAAAAAACAGAACAAACGAGAACTGCGGCCAGTGGAGGAGAAAAGACACAACAACCAGAAACAAAACACAACGCGGATTATTTCGCCTGTATCAACAACAAGGCGTCCTTTCAGCAGCGAAAGGGACACACAAGAATGAACAAGATAAAACAAAAAATAACACAGATAAAACTACAAACCACTAAAACCATCCACCAAAAAAAAACACAAAAAAACCAAAATGTACAATTCGGCAGCAAAAACTAACTCCACGTAGGGAAAAAGATGCATAATATAGAGTAGTTTACTTCAGTGAGTACACCAGAAGTGCAAACTGGAAGAAAAAATAAAAACAACTGTAAATTAACTTTAAATTATTCAGTTGCGAAATAATCCTTTTGGGTATAGCTATTTACTGAAGCAAATCCGTATTTGGTCTAGACTAGGTATAAAATAGTCCCCCCCCCCTGGTGATTATTTTAAAATCTTTACTCCTACCTATTGACTGTTGATTTCACTATCTTTAGAAGGTTTATCATAAACGCGCACGGGTCCAATATTTAAATGTTACCCCGATGTCCCTATTTATGAAAAGGTTAGCAAAACATAATGTTTTTTTAATTTCTATGGGCCTTCCCTGCGCCCCATTGGGATGTTACACCTT
This sequence comes from Artemia sinica, assembly GCA_027921565.1. Classification (NCBI taxonomy): domain Eukaryota; kingdom Metazoa; phylum Arthropoda; class Branchiopoda; order Anostraca; family Artemiidae; genus Artemia; species Artemia sinica. The sequence continues at coordinate 2,269 of JAPEVW010000146.1, read as the reverse complement.
ATCATAGAAATAGCCAAGGCCTTTCAAATGTTTTTTTCATCAAATTTTTACAGAATGATTTGTTGAAAAAAGCAAAATATGCTCTCTAAAGCTGAGACGAAAGTGTTCTTTCTGGCGGTCTTGCTTATTTATAGGGTTTTTTTCTATTGATTTTTTTTCGGTGTTCAATAAACCTTTCAACAAATTGTTGGTAGGTTTTTGCGTTTTGAAACATGGTTGGACTCCTTAGACCTATTTTGGTAAGCATTTAATAGTTTTGATAATCTATTTTAAAAATTTTTACGTTGAGTTTGAGGATAAAATAAATAATTACCTTTTTCTGGATATTTTAAAATTATTAAAAGGGATCTCCATTGCTTTTCTCGATTACAGAAAACAAAGCACCATGATAGGTATTTTAAATTTTTCATTCTTGCCACCGTATGTCCGGGTTGAAAATGGGGGTTTGTAATTTCACTAGTGGATCTAGCCTTTCAGAATTTGTTCCGCAGGAATTTCTGGATTCGGAATTGTTTTTATAACTTGAGGGATATTTTGTTTTGTAATCAGTTTTTATCCAATTAAGTGTTTTCATGATAAAATAAATTGAAAATGACCGGGGTTAACATAATGGTAGGGTTATTGAGGTTCTCAGTCCTTAGATTTAGGTGTATCAAAAAAGCTTCATTTCATTACCATAGGTTAAACCTGGTTTGGGGTAGAAAATTTCACGGGTTTTTTACGGGCTAAATTTGGTTATTGTTTCACATGTTTCCAATCGCTGAGGGCCAATGAGTAGTTTTTTTTTTATAGTTTCTGGTTACAGGATTTAAACACTCGTGGAAATTAGTTGTAGTGGGGTTGTATAAAATTCCGTGTGGTTCGTTGTGGGAGTTCTATATTTGGTCGGACTCACCAACAATTTTGTTGAGGAGGTTTAATTGAACACCCGAAACCGTCAAATAGAAAAAAAACCCCTACAACAATTTAATCAAGCCGCTCCAGTAACTTTCCTTTCACTTACAGAGCATTTTTTGGCTTCAAAACCAGATCATTTTGTAAAATTTGATGAAAGCCTTGGCTATTTCTAACATGAGAAGGGTCACCCCCAATGGGCCAAAAGCCATAGAAATTAAAAAAAACAAAAACAGATGTTTTGACTTTAACATTTTCCATAAATGGGACAACGGGTAATTTAATATTGACCCCAATTTATGATAACCTTCTAAGAGTGAATATCCAACCGTCAAATAAGGGAGTAAAGTTTTAAATCATCACCAGGGGACTAGTTTTACCTGCTAAAACAAGACCAAAACAATTTGCTTTTCAAGTAAAGCTAACAAAAAAAAGGATTATTTTGCAACTGAAATAATTAAAAGTAATTTTACAGTTTTTGTTAATTTTTCCTCAGTTCCTCTGGTGTCCTCACTGAAGTAACTCTATATTAGCATCTTTTTCCACGTGGATTAAGTTTGCGCCGATTGTACATTTTGTTTTTTTTTATGTTGTTTTTTTTTTTGTGGTGGTTTTATTTTGGTTTTTTAGTTTTTAGATCTTGTATTTTTTTTATCTTGTTTTCTCCTTGTTGTGTCCCTTTCGTGCTGACAGGAACCCGCCTTTTTGTATACAGCGGAATATCCGCGTTGTTTGTTTTTCTTTCTGTTGTTTTTCTTTTCTCTCGCACTGGCCACATGTCGTTTTGTTTGTTTTTTTTATTTTTTTTTTTTTTTGTTTATATTTTTTTTTTTTAGAGATTTTTCCTTTGTTGTTTTTTTGTCATGGCTGGCCATTCGGCTTAAGATCTTTCATTCAAGCTGTGAATTGACTGCACTCTCATACTTTAAGAGGGTTTGGAATGGAAAATATAACACACACTGTGATAGAATAGAACGTATTTTTTTGGAAGCTAGAAACCCCCAAATGATGTATCCAAGTCCAGAACGTGAAATCGCATCAACATCTAAAGATAAAAATCAATTTTTAGATAATGCGGATTTATATTCTAGAAAAACCGAAGGTTAAATGTCATAAAAGCGGATAATTTGTGAAAGAAAATTGTTTAGAAATTGGTTAATAATTTTTGCACATATAGCATTACAGCTTTATATTTTTTTTTCAAATATATAGGACTTGGTCAACGGATTATGACTCAAAATATTGGGCAAAAATACTTTCCTTTAAGATAAAGGGTGAAATCTCAATGAATACGGAATTTGTTCCGAAATCCAAAACTAGCCTTACTAAGTTAATACAGCCGGAGAGCGTTAAAGTGCTAAGAGAGGGTATAAAG
>JAPEVW010000145.1:380000-423041 GCA_027921565.1 Artemia sinica | reverse complement strand
GAGAGTCACACACCTCTTCAAGACAGGAATTACAACCTTTAATTTGTACAGCATATCCTCTATGCAATTTACATGGGTTGCATAATCTACACTTTTCATCATACTCCTCAATCATTGTGCAATTCTCACATGACGACCAGCTGCCCAGTGAGTACATACATAACGGACATGTATGGAACATTTTGTCATGTGTTGACACTCTCACTACCACAATGAAACTGAGCTAGCAACAAAAAAAAATTGTCTGAGAGAGAGAGAGAGGAGTAAATCATCCTTGAGCACCATCTTTCTTATGAAAAAAAAAGTCCTACATTTCTAAACTAATGTTTAAAAGCATATCCACAATATCATTTTGTCGTGTCGTGATCAATATATCAATAAATTGTGTAAATGCATTTGGACCATGATGTAGAAGCTTCATACAATAGTCTAATGATGGAGAATCAGTTTTCATTATATCGACAAACATTCCTCGAGAAAATATCTTCCTTTGAATAGACAACTCTAGAAAATCATCGTCTAGAATTAAACGTTTTTCCATAAGAACTAGATTCCTCATGATTCGATCTTTCTCGAATCTATCCATTTTTTTTTTTTTAGTCCTAACTCTCTCACGATCAACTTCAGACTAAACAGAATTTCTTTTTTCTACTCTAGAAAATATACGCTAGTCTACTATAGAAAGAAAAAATACCATTGATTTAGAAACAGTTTTATTGATCATAATTACAATAATAATATTCACTGATGCATTTTGTTCTCATCAATATATTTCGATAGGACATCTAATGCTGACCGAAGTTTATTTATATGGAGAATATTTACTTTTCCAGCAAAACACAGCTGCTCCTCCTGCTTAAATTTGCTTAATGATATCACGTATCTCGCATACATAGTGTCCCATTCAAGACATAGTCTACAGCCAGCAGTTATTTCCACAGCTACATTAGGTACTCGTATATCGTTGCTGCTGCTGCTGTCGGTTCCATCATTAATCTCCAATAGTGTAAATGCACCACTCATTTTTTTTTCTCCACTAATATCCTCTCAAATAAAAACTATTCTCTTTGAATTCAATTCTCTTACTAATATGAATTGTAAAGAAAACTATTCCTTTTATTCAAATCCTAATCACCAATCAAGTTATACTCGTTCCTCTCGGCAAAGATGTAATGACCTGTAGAATAGGACTACTAGAAAAACCTGTTTGGTACGGGGGCGTACGCAAAGTATATAGCTTCAAGCAAATTCCATATGATATTTCAAATTGCTATAGCTTCACCCAAATTCCATGTGTAAGCAAAGTATTTCCTATATGTGTAAGCAAAGTATTTCCTATATGTGTAAGCAAATTCAAAAGATGGATACTACTCATGTCGTTGTCTAAGCAGCACGTCCGGGCGCTCTACTTGTAACTTTGCAACTCGGCCTTGCTGAGGAACTAGACCACCATCTGAAGTCAAGTTTTGTTATTGTTAGTCTGAATGAATAAAGCTTATATTCCTCATACGCTGAGAAGCAGAAGCTCAAAAAGTGGGCAGCATGCCACCAACAAGCTGAAACCCAGTTCAGTAGAAAAAGCTTGTCCAGCACGTGGCTTACAATGTGGATTATGATATTTGCATTTTAGATGGTTTAGCTATCATTGCAGCAATAACTCCAGCCTCAACAAAAATTATTTTGGGTGTTCCGAGGCTACCGATGCGCTGCGGTTCCTCAACTGAATTACAAAGGAAACGACGCATTTCTTTTAGCGATAAATACGACAATGTCCAGGGAATCTCAAATCTCGATCCTTATTTTAGAGCTTTGCTTGTTGTGGATCACTTCTTGGCACCTAAAAGCTCCGTGGCCTGCTTGCAATGGGTACATGCAAGCAAAGTTTCGAGGACAAGCTGCAAAGCAGGCATCTTGTTTCTACCCATGGTCGATCATCCTTCGATTAGTGAGTCCGTCTTGTATTCTGCCTTGATGTTTGTACCCGAGCAAGGGGAAAAAGTTATACCAAAATTTATATTGGCACATATTGTCATTTGTCCGCATCAGTCGGTCGAAAAATACCTTAGGGAACGCATGCATGGATCACTCTATTATGTCAAAATTAAATAAAAAAAACAAGTTTTTTAAACTGAAAGTAAGGAGCGACATTAAAACTTAAAACGAACAGAAATTATTCCGTATATGAAAGGGGCTGTCACCTCCTCAACGCCTCGCTCTTTACGCTAAAGTTTTTTATTGTTTTAAAAATGAAGTTGTGAGACAGAATCAAACTTTAGCGTAAAGAGCGAGGCGTTGAGGAGGGGACAGCCCCTTCCATATACGGAATAATTTCTGTTCGTTTTAAGTTTTAATGTCGCTCCTTACTTTCAGTTTAAAAAACTTGTTTTTTTATTTAATTTCTGATCGTTTTTTAGTTAATGCAGCTTTTATTTTGGCTCACCATCATTGAATAAGTAAACAAAATTTGCATAAAAATTTTAATTTTCTTTTGCTAAATGGCTGTCTCTAAATTTAGTTCTGACGTAATTTACAAATTAACTTACGTAACGAACTTCTATATTCGTATATTTTTCTTCTGGCAAAAAATACAGAGTTGCAGATTTTTGCAGATATGAGCTTGAAACCTATGTAATAGGGTTTTCTGATACGCTGATTCTGACGGTGTGATTTTCATTAAAATTCTTTCACTTGTAGGGGATGTTTTCCCCCATTTAAAAAATCCGGTAAATTTTCTCAGGCTCGTAGCCTTTGATGAGTAATACTAAACTTAATAAAATTTAAATATTTAGAATCAGCATTATAAGCCCATTCTTTTGATACATTTATTGACATCAAAATTCCGTTTTTAAAAGTTTCGATTACTATTGAGCCGTATCACTTGTTTTTTTTATTGTTTTTTTTTTACTACGTATATGTTATTACGTATATGAGGGGGTTCTCCCCTTATTCAATACCACGCTCTTTACGTTAAAAGTTAAAAAAAAAATTAATTCACAAGCCCCTGAATCACAAAGGCCGTTTAATTAGAATAGATAGCTCTTTTGAAAGCACTAAAAAACTGTAGCGTAAAGAGCGAGGTATTGACTTGGGGGAGAACCCCCTCATACACGTAATAATTTTTGTTCGTTTTAAGTTCTAATGTTGCTTCTTACTTTCAATTAAAAAAACTTGTTTTTTTAAATTTAATTTCTGATCGTTTTTTAAATAATGCTTGGAAATCCGGCGCCCCCTTCACAGAAATGTCCCTTACCCCAAAGAAAGATCCCCCAAGGAAAGATTCTCCCGAGTAACCCCTCCTCCAGCCCCCCCAGAAAAAATCCTTCCTGAAAATGTCTGTATACTTCCCAATAACTAATACAATATGTAAGCAATGGGCAAAGTTCATAACTTGCAGCCCTTCCCCTGGGAACTGTGGGGGATTAAGTCATCCTAAAAGACATATTTATTAGATTTTCGACTATGCTGAACAAAATGGTAATCTCAAAATTTTGATTGGGTGACTTTGAGAAAAAAATGAGCGTCGGAGGGGGGCTAGTTGCCCTCCATTTTTTTGGTCACTTAAAAAGGGCACTAGAACTTTAATTTCCGTTCCAATGAGCCCTCCTGCGATATTCTAGGACCACTGGGTCAATACGATTACCCCTGGGAAAAAAAAACAAATAAACACGCATCCGTGATCTTTCTTCTGGCAAAAAAATGGAAAATTCCACATTTTTGTAGTTAGGAGCTTAAAACCTCTACAGTAGGGTTCTCTGATACGCTGAATATGATGGTGTAATTTTCATTAAGGTTCTATAGCTTTTAGGGGGTCTCTCCCCCTTTTTTCGAAAATCAGCTAAATTTTCTCAGGCGCGTGACTTTTGATGGGTAAGATTAAACTTGATGAAACTTGTATATTTGAAATCAGAATTAAAATCTGATTCTTTTGAGTTTTTGAATTAATGCAGGTTTTGATTTTGGCTCACCGTACATGAATAATTACAACAAAATTTTCATACTAATTTTACTTTTATTTGATTAAATGGCTTTCTCGAAAGTTGTTTAATTTTATTTACGAACGTTTTTATTAGTAATAAATATATGTAACTTACGAATTAACTTACGTAATGAACTTCTATATTTATATATTTTTATACGTATATTAGGGGGTTCGCCCCCTAGTCAGTACCTTGCTCTTTAAGCTAAAGTTCGAATTTTGTTCCAATTCTTTAAAAATGACCCCTTAATCACAAAGGCCGTTAATTAGAATAAATAGCTCTTATGAAAGTACTAAAAAAAATTTGGCTTAAAGAGCGAGGTATTGACTAGCGGGTGAACCCAATTATATACGTAATATTTTCTGTTCGTTTTAAGTTTTGATGTTGCTCCTTACTTTTAGTTGAAAAACGTGTTTTTTTATTTAATTTCTGATCTTTTTTAAAATAATGCTGGGAAATCCGGCACCCCATCATAGCAATGTCCCTTCCCTTATGAAAACTTCCTTCATGGAAAGATCCTCCCACATAACCCCGGACCAACCCCCTCCCCCCACTACCAGAAAAAAATCCCCCTGAAAACGTCTGTATACTTCCCAATAACCAATACTATATGTTAACATTGGGTAAAGTTCATAGTTTTCAGCCTTTCCGCTGGGGATTAAGTTATCCTAAAAGACATAGTTATTATATTTTCGACCATGCTGAACAAAATGGCTATCTCAAAATTTTGATCGAGTGACTTTGGAAAAAACTGTGCGTGGGAGGGGGCCTAGTTGCCCTCCATTTTTTGGTCACTTAAAAAGGGCACTAGAACTTTTAATTTCCGTTCCAATGAGCCCTCCCACGATATTCTAGGACCACTGGGTCGATACGATCACCCCAGGAAAAAAACAAAGCAAAAAAACAAATAAACACGCATCCATGATCTTTGCAAAATTCCACATTTTTGTAGATAGGTGCTTGAAACGTCTACAGTAGGGTTCTCTGATACGCTGAATATGCTGGTGTGATTTTCATTAAGGTTTTATATTTTTTAGGGGGTATTTCCCCCTTTATTCTAAAATCAGCTAAATTTTCTCAGGCACGTAACTTTTGATGGGTCAGACTAAACTTGATGAAATCTATATATTTGAAATCAACACTAAAATCTGATTCTTTTGATGTATCTATTGGTATCAAAATTCCGTTTTTTAGAGTTTCGGTTATCAAAAAGAATGCCTTAAATGAGAGATTATTTGCTCAGATTTGTTTGGCAAAAATATTGACTATAATCGTTTACTAATTAGCTCAGAAATACGATGGATATTTAAAAGTGCATGTTTGGATCGCTTCTATCCGCTCTTCTTAGGGTTTCACAAAAGGTAGCCGATTCTACAGAAGACGCATGTAATCTACATTCCGTAATATTGCAATTGAAAGTGTTTTGCAGATTATAAGTCTTTTCTTTTTCTTTTTCGTTATCTACGATCAAGAAAACCCTAGTAAGGACTCCTTGCTCACGAAAATAGTATATTTCGTTGATTTTCGGACTAAACCCTCCTCACTTCAAACTCTAAGGGGGGATTTGCAGAAACATCCCTGCGATACAGGTGATGAATCCTTTTTACATTCATTTTCATTTTCTACGGCCTCAATAACCCCATAAAAGAAATCCCTTTGTGTGTATTATTATGAACTAAACTTTTTAGCCTTTTGCCCCCTCTTCTGTACTTTAAGGGTAAATTTGACCCATTTTGTCTCGGGGTGGCGGTGCCGATTTTGGACATGCTAGTAAGCTCAGTTTTCTCTATTGGAAGATATTAAAATCATTTTTGTTGCAATTTGTTCAAGGTCTAACCATATTTTGACTATACTTTTAGGCAGACCAAACAAGTTGCTTCAAAATTACACAATGCTCGTTCTACGTTTTTTTTTCTTGTATCAACTCCCTACACTTTTGAATTAAATTAGATTAGACCAAAAGTAAAACTAAATTGAAAGACAAAAATGCATTTATTCTAAGAAATCAGTTTTTTCTTGTAAAGTTTATTAGAATGTGCCTTTTTTATCTTAGCTGTTGATATTATGACAAACAAAATACGGTACTGTTCTATTATCTGTGAAACACGCGAGAAGTGAAGTTTGGTTAATGATAATGAAATAAAACAAATAGGATAATAATATAATAGTTTAGAAACAAAATAGTTAGGTTCAATAGACATTTAAAACCTCGAGGCCATAGAACGAGGTAAATGAATAGCGACATATCAGATACTTTGAAGTACCTGGCGCCGTGAATATTGGAATAAAAAAAAAAAAAAAAAATCAACTTTCGGCTATATATTTGCAGATTAGGGGGGTGGGGGTAAATCATAGCATGTATTAAATACGTAACCTAACCTAGGTACCTTTTCCCCCCTAAACCCCATAAAACTGAAGTTTAAATATAGTTTCCACAGTGAGAAGCCCCCGAATACCTGTTTATATAGCATCAGATAGCGTCAGATCTTTGCTTTTCTTGAGTGGATGTCTCGCGTGTTTTACAGATAATAGAACAGTACCCAAAATACACTATTAAAAATACAAATCCTTTTTAGTAAAGCGCAAGTGACACTTGGGACTTTTAGGGGTCTATGGGGTGGTGGCCACATTATTATTTATGGTAATATCGGTTCGTTCCAAGTTTCAGAGATTTTCAGGAATTGATATTTGAGCTAATTCCAGTATATTTTGTTCAACTGGCTCTATCCTTTACTTTAAAATGAAGAAACAAGTTAGTGTGTAAAGCTATTATTTTAGGACAAATACTAAGATGAAGACACAGAAAATAAAATGCAGAAATCAGATGTATGGGGACCCGAATTATTATTTTGTTTATTATTCTTGCTGTTTTTATAGATTGTACCTGTTTTTACTATAAGCAGTGCTTTTTGTAAAAGTCTCCCCGACGCTATACACTGACTGTACCTTCATTTGCATGAGAAATAACATGTAATTAAAGCAGGATTTGTCATAAACATTTGAATTGTCTATCTTAGCCTTGGGAAAGTTAACAGCAGTAATGAACCACATGGGATCCTTATCTATATGACAAGGTTCCACTGTAACTGAACCCCCGTATAACCGAACCCCCGTGCAACTGAACCCCCGTGCAACTGAATCCCCGTATAACCGAACCCCCGTGCAACTGAACCCCCGTGCAACTGAGCCCCCCTGCAACTGAATCCTCGTGCTACTGAACCCTCATGCAGCTGAACCCCCTTTAACTGAAGTAGTAATCAACGTTATACTTTACGGCCTTTATGTTCCATCCTGTGTTATTTGCGGCCTTTACGTTCCCTGGCAGCTTTCCAGTGCATGTACCTATGGATCTGGTTTGGTGAGTACAGTCTGGTTTGGTAGGTATAATCTGGTTTGGTAGGTACAATCTGGTTAGGTGGGTATAATCTGGTTTGATTGAAGTTTTTCTGACACGGATTTACCCTAGTGAAGGTATTGCGTTGGTTAAGAAAGCGTAACGGGTAATTAAAGTATGACGAATGGGATGTTATAATTAGAATGGTTTTAAGTTGAAAATTGTGACATAAAAATAACTCTATTTGCGAATTTTTTGCGAAAAGGTATTTGCGTAAAGGTATTGCGTTGGTTAAGGATGCCTCAAGAATGAGGAATGGGATGCTTGCATCAACAATACAAAGAATATGCTCAGATACTTAATAGATTTGACGCCTACAAGAGACATTGGTAAAAGGTATTCAATAGCTTAATTGAAAAGTAACGATAGAATGACATTGTGACTTGACCTAGCTTTACCTCTCCGATGTGGTCTGTATAATACACAAGTAACGTTTGAAAAGTATTGTCAGTTTAAAAAGAAATGGCTGAAAAGTGTTTTGAGGGAGATGGGTTGCATGGAGGGTTGAGTTGCACGAGGGTTCAGTTAAAGGGGGTACAGTTACACGGAGGTTTAGTTAAATTGGGTTGAGTTGCACGAGGGTTCAGTTAAAGGGGGTATAGTTACACAGGGGTTTAGTTAAATTGGGTCGAGTTGCACGAGGGTTCAGTAGCACGAGGGTTCAGTAGCATGGGGATTCAGTTGTACAGGGTTTCGGTTATACAGGGGTTCAGTTATTGCGCTGTGTGTGTCTCTTTGGGGTGTTTGTTTCTCTTTGGGCTGTGTGTGTCTCTTTAGGCTGTTTGAGTCTTTTTGGTCTGTGTTTGTCTCTTTGGGTTGTGTTTCTCTTTAGACTGTGTGTGTCTCTTTGGGCTGTTTGTGTCTCTTAGGGCTGTGTGTGTCTCTTTGGGATGTGTGTCTCTTTGGGTTGTTTCAGTCTTTTTTGTCTGTTTGTGTCTCTTTAGGCTGTTTGAGTCTTTTTGGTCTGTGTTTGTCTCTTCGGGCTGTGTGTGTCTCTTTAGCCTGTGTGTGTCTCTTTGGGATGTGTGTGTCTCTCTGTTGGATGTATGCGTCTCTTTGGGCCCGTGTACGTCTCTTTGGGCTGTATGTGTCTCTTTGGGATGTGGGTGTCTCTTTGTGATGTGTGTGTGTCTCTTTAGGCTGTGTGTGTCTCTTTGGACTGTGTGTCTTTTTTTGGGGGGGGGTGTTTGAGTCTTTTTGGTCCGTATGTGTCTCTTTGGGATATGTGTTTTCTCTTTGGGCTGATTGAGTCTTTTTTTTTGTCTGTGTTTTTGTCTCTTTGGGTTGTGTTTCTCTTTGGGCTGTGTGTGTCTCTTTGGGATGTTTTTGTGTCTCTTAGGGCTATGTGTGTGTCTCTTTTGGGATGTGTGTCTCTTTGGGCTGTTTGAGTCTTTTTAGTCTGTTTTTGTGTCTCTTTGGGCTGTTTGAGTCTTTTTTGGTGTATGTTTGTCTCTTTGGGTTGTTTGTGTTTCTTTGGGCTGTTTGTGTTTCTTTGGGCTATGTGGGTCTCTTTGGGCTGTTTGAGTCTTTTTGGTCTGTTTGTGTCTCTTTGGGCTGTTTGAGTCTTTTTGGTCTGTGTTTGTCTCTTTGGACTGTTTGCGTCTCTTTCGGCTGTTTGAGTTTTTTTTTTGTCTGTGTTTGTCTCTTTGGGCTGTGTGTGTGTCTCTTTGGCGTGTTTGTGTCTCTTTGGGCTGTGTGTCTCTTTAGGCTGTTTGAGTCTTTTTGGTCTGTGTTTGTCTCTTTGGGTTGTGTTTCTCTTTGGGATGTGTGTGTGTCTCTTTGGGCTGTTTGTGTCTCTTAGGGTTGTGTGTGTCTCTTTGGGATTTGCGTCTCTTTGAGCTGTTTGAGTCTTTTTAGTCTGTTTGTGTCTCTTTAGGTTGTTTGAGTCTTTTTGGTCTATGTTTGTCTCTTCGGGCTGTGTGTGTCTCTTTACCCTGTGTGTGTCTCTTTGGGCTGTATGTGTCTCTTTGGACTGTGGCTGTCTCTTTGTGATGTGTGTGTCTCTTTAGGCTGTGTGTGTCTCTTTGGACTGTGTGTCTTTTTGGAGGGTTTTGAGTCTTTTTGGTCTGTATGTGTCTCTTTGGGCTATGTGTTTCTCTTGGGGCTGTGGTCCCTAAACAGTTCATGATAAAAAAAATAGTTTGGGACAAACAAAAAGGTGTCTTTTTGGTCTGTGTTTATCTCTTCGGGCTGTGTGTGTCTCTTTAGCCTGTGTGTGTCTCTTTGGGATGTGTGTGTCTCTCTGTTGGATGTATGCGTCTCTTTATGCCCGTGTACGTCTCTTTGGGCTGTATGTGTCTCTTTGGGCTGTGGGTGCCTCTTTGTGATGTGTGTGTGTCTCTTTAGGCTGTGTGTGTCTCTTTGGACTGTGTGTCTTTTTTTTTGGGGGGGGGGGTGTTTGAGTCGTTTTGGTCCGTATGTGTCTCTTTGGGATATGTGTTTTCTCTTTGGGCTGATTGAGTCATTTTTTGGTCTGTGTTTTTGTCTCTTTGGGTTGTGTTTCTCTTTGGGCTGTGTATGTCTCTTTGGGCTGTTTTTGTGTCTCTTAGGGCTATGTGTGTGTCTCTTTTGGGATGTGTGTCTCTTTGGGCTGTTTGAGTCTTTTTAGTCTGTTTTTGTGTCTCTTTGGGCTGTTTGAGTCTTTTTGTGTATGTTTGTCTCTTTGGGTTGTTGTGTCTCTTTGGGCTGTTGTGTCTTTGGGCTGTGAGTCTTTTTGGTTTGTTTGTGTCTCTTTGGGCTGTTTGAGTCTTTTTGGTCTGTGTTTGTCTCTTTGGGCTGTTTGCGTCTCTTTGGGCTGTTTTAGTTTTTTTTTGGTCTGTGTTTGTCTCTTTGGGCTGTGTGTGTGTCTCTTTGGGGTGTTTGTGTCTCTTTGGCTGTGTGTGTCTCTTTAGGCTGTTTGAGTCTTTTTGGTCTGTGTTTGTCTCTTTGGGTTGTGTTTCTCTTTGGGATGTGTGTGTGTCTCTTTGGGCTGTTTGTGTCTCTTAGGGCTGTGTATGTCTCTTTGGGATGTGCGTCTCTTTGAGCTGTTTGAGTCTTTTTAGTCTGTTTGTGTCTCTTTAGGTTGTTTGAGTCTTTTTGGTCTATGTTTGTCTCTTCGGGCTGTGTGTGTCTCTTTAGCCTGTGTGTGTCTCTTTGGGCTGTATGTGTCTCTTTGGACTGTGGCTGTCTCTTTGTGATGTGTGTGTCTCTTTAGGCTGTGTGTGTCTCTTTGGACTGTGTGTCTTTTTGGAGGGTTTTGAGTTGTTTTGGTCTGTATGTGTCTCTTTGGGCTATGTGTTTCTCTTGGGGCTGTGGTCCCTAAACAGTTCATGATAAAAAAAATAGTTTGGGACAAAAAAAAAGGTTCAGCGATACGTATTTCATGGGCTGTGTGTGTCTCTCTGTTTTATGTGTGCGTCTCTTAGGATCCGTGTGCGTCTCTTTGGGCTGTATGTGTCTCTTTGGGCTTTGGGTGTCTCTTTGTGATGTGTGTGTCTCTTTAGGCTGTGTGTGTCTCTTTGGACTGTGTGTCTTTTTTTTGGGGATGTTTGAGTCTTTTTGGTATGTATGTGTCTCTTTGGGCTATGTGTTTTTCTTTGGGCTGTTTGAGTCTTTTTGGTCTGTGTTTGTCTCTTTGGGTTGTGTTTCTCTTTAGGCTGTGTGTGTCTCTTTGGGCTGTTTGTGTCTCTTAAGGCTATGTGTGTCTCTTTGGGCTGTGTGTCTCTTTGGACTTTTTGAGTCTTTTTGGTCTGTTTGTGTCTCTTTGGGTTGTTTGAGTCTTTTTGGTCTGTGTTTGTCTCTTTGGGACTGTTTGTGTCTCTTTGGGCTGTTTGTGTTTCTTTGGGCTATGTGTGTCTCTTTGGACTGTTTGAGTCTTTTTGGTCTGTTTGTGTCTCTTTGGGTTGTTTGAGTCTTTTTGGTCTATATTTGTCTCTTTGGGACTGTGTGTGTCTCTTTGGGACTGTTTGTGTTTCTTTGGGCTATGTGTGTCTCTTTGGACTGTTTGAGTCTTTTTGGTCTGTTTGTGTCTCTTTGAGCTGTTTGAGTCTTTTTGGTATGTGTTTGACTCTTCAGTCTTAAGTTCACCATGACATAAAAAATTTAAAGTTCAGTTCTAAATTTTTACATAGAAGATAGGAAAAGTTATACTATGATTGTGATTATTTCCTATGAATATTAAAAGTTTCACTTCAATTTTTAATTTTTCTCAAAGAAGTGACGAAAAGTTCAACTTCGATTCTGAATTTTCTCAATGAAAATGAAATAAGTTATTGATCATTTCTATTTTCCCAAAATAATATAAAAATTTTCCACTTCAGTTCAGATTTTTCCCAAACAGATGAAAAAATTTTAAATACTGTTCCAAATTTTCCATAGAAGATAGAAAAGTTCAGGTTCTCTTCTGAATTTTACCAAAGAACATAATTCAATTCTAATTTCTCCAGAGAAAATAAAAAGCTTTATGTTCACCAAGACATAAAAAATTTAAAGTTCAGTTCTAAATTTTTCCATAGAAGATAGGAAAAGTTATACTATGATTGTGATTATTTTCCATGAAGATAAAAAGTTTCATTTTAATTCTAAATTTTCTTAAATTCAATTCCGACCTTTCTCAAAGAGATGAAAAAATCTTAAGTTCTGTTCCAAATATTTTCCCGGAAAAGAAAAGTTCATCTTCGATTCTGAATTTTCTCAATGAAAATGAAATAAGTTATTGATCAATTCTATTTTCCTAAAATAATATAAAATTTCCACTTCAATTCAGATTTTTCTCAAAGAGATGAAAAAATTTAAAGTTCTGTTCCAAATATTTTCCCGGAAGAAGAAAAGTTCAACTTCGATTCTGAATTTTCTTAATGAAAATGAAATAAGTTATTGATCAATTCTATTTTCCCAAAATAATATCAAAATTTTCCACTTCAGTTCAGATTTTTCTCAAAGAGATGAAAAAATTTAAAATACTTCCAAATTTTTCATAGAACATAGAAAAGTTCAAGTTCTCTTCTGAATTTTACCAACGAACACAATTCAATTCTAATTTCTCAAGAGAAAATAAAAAGCTTCCACTTCAGTTTTAAGTTCACCATGACATAAAAAATTTAAAGTTCAGTTCTAAATTTTTACATAGAAGATAGGAAAAGTTATACTATGATTTTGATTATTTCCTATGAAGATTAAAAGTTTCACTTCAATTTTTAATTTTTTCTCAAAGAAGTGAAGAAAAGTTCAACTTCGATTCTGAATTTTCTCAATGAAAATGAAATAAGTTATTGATCATTTCTATTTTCCCAAAATAATATAAAAATTTTCCACTTCAGTTCAGACAAAAGTTATACTATGATTGTGATTATTTTCCATGAAGATAAAAAGTTTCATTTTAATTCTAAATTTTCTTAAATTCTATTCTGACCTTTCTCAAAGAGATGAAAAAATTTAAAGTTCTGTTCCAAATATTTTCCCGGAAAAGAAAAGTTCAACTTCGATTCTGAATTTTCTCAATGAAAATGAAATAAGCTATTGATCAATTCTATTTTCATAAAATAATATAAAATTTTCCACTACAATTCAGATTTTTCTCAAAGAGATGACAAAATTTAAAATATTGTTCCAAATTTTTTTCATAGAAGATAGAAAAAGTTATACTTTGATATAATTCTAAATTTTCTTAAATTCAATTCCGACCTTTCTCAAAGAGATGAAAAAATTTAAAGTTCTGTTCCAAATATTTTCCCGGAAAAGAAAAGTTCAACTTCGATTCTGAATTTTCTCAATGAAAATGAAATAAGTTATTGATCAATTCTATTTTCCTAAAATAATATAAAATTTTCCACTTCAATTCAGATTTTTCTCAAAGAGACGAAAAAATTTAAAGTTCTGTTCCAAATATTTTCCCGGAAGAAGAAAAGTTCAACTTCGATTCTGAATTTTCTTAATGAAAATGAAATAAGCTATTGATCAGTTCTATTTTCCCAAAATAATATCAAAATTTTCCACTTCAGTTCAGATTTTTCTCAAAGAGATGAAAAATTTAAAATACTTCCTAATTTTTCATAGAAGATAGAAAAGTTCATGTTCTCTTCTGAATTTTACCATGAACACAATTCAATTCTAATTTCTCAAGAGAAAATAAAAAGCTTCCACTTCAGTTTCATGACATAAAAAAATTTAAATTTCAGTTCTAAATTTTTACATAGAAGATAGGAAAAGTTATACTATAATTTTGATTATTTCCTATGAAGATTAAAAGTTTCACTTCAATTTTTAATTTTTCTCAAAGAAGTGAAGAAAAGTTCAACTTCGATTCTGAATTTTCTCAATGAAAATGAAATAAGTTATTGATCATTTCTATTTTCCCAAAATAATATAAAAATTTTCCACTTCAGTTCAGACAAAAGTTATACTATGATTGTGATTATTTTCCATGAAGATAAAAAGTTTCATTTTAATTCTAAATTTTCTTAAATTCAATTCCGACCTTTCTCAAAGAGATGAAAAAAATTTAAAGTTCTGTTCCAAATATTTTCCCGGAAAAGACAAGTTCAACTTCGATTCTGAATTTTCTCAATGAAAATGAAATAAGTTATTGATCAATTCTATTTTCATAAAATAATATAAAATTTTCCACTTCAATTCAGATTTGTCTCAAAGAGGTCATGCTAATAACGCGAAGGTCGAGGGTTTGATCCCCTCACGAGCCATAGTTTTGACCTTCGCATGACCTCTTTGAGAAAAATCTGAATTGAAGTGGAAAATTTTATATTATTTTATGAAAATAGAATTGATCAATAACTTATTTCATTTTCATTGAGAAAATTCAGAATCGAAGTTGAACTTTTCTTTTCCGGAAAAATATTTGGAACAGAACTTTAAATTTTTTCATCTCTTTGAGAAATGTCGGAATTGAATTTAAGAAAATTTAGAATTATATCAAAGTATAACTTTTTCTATCTTCTATGAAAAATTTGGAACAATATTTTAAATTTTGTCATCTCTTTGAGAAAAATCTGAATTGTAGTGGAAAATTTTATATTATTTTATGAAAATAGAATTGATCAATAACTTATTTCA
The DNA here is from genome assembly GCA_027921565.1 of Artemia sinica. NCBI lineage: Eukaryota > Metazoa > Arthropoda > Branchiopoda > Anostraca > Artemiidae > Artemia > Artemia sinica. Next base: position 408,623 of record JAPEVW010000145.1, on the reverse strand, counting down.
TTTTCATTGAGAAAATTCACAATCGAAGTTGAACTTTTCTTTTCCGGGAAAAAATTTGGAACAGAACTTTAAATTTTTTCATCTCTTTGAGAAAGGTCGGAATTGAATTTAAGAAAATTTAGAATTAAAATGAAACTTTTTATCCTCATGGAAAATAATCACAATCATAGTATAACTTTTGTCTGAACTGAAGTGGAAAATTTTTCTTTGAGAAAAATTAAAAATTGAAGTGAAACTTTTAATCTTCATAGGAAATAATCAAAATCATAGTATAACTTTTCCTATCTTCTATGTAAAAATTTAGAACTGAACTTTAAATTTTTTATGTCATGGTGAACTTAAAACTGAAGTGGAAGCTTTTTATTTTCTCTTGAGAAATTAGAATTGAATTGTGTTCGTTGGTAAAATTCAGAAGAGAACTTGAACTTTTCTATCTTCTATGAAAAATTTGGAAGTATTTTTATATTATTTTGGGAAAATAGAAATGATCAATAACTTATTTCATTTTCATTGAGAAAATTCAGAATCGAAGTTGAACTTTTCTTCACTTCTTTGAGAAAAAATTAAAAATTGAAGTGAAACTTTTAATCTTCATAGGAAATAATCAAAATCATAGTATAACTTTTCCTATCTTCTATGTAAAAATTTAGAACTGAACTTTAAATTTTTTATGTCATGGTGAACTTAAAACTGAAGTGGAAGCTTTTTATTTTCTCTTGAGAAATTAGAATTGAATTGTGTTCGTTGGTAAAATTCAGAAGAGAACTTGAACTTTTCCATCTTCTATGAAAAATTTGGAAGTATTTTAAATTTTTTCATCTCTTTGAGAAAAATCTGAACTGAAGTGGAAAATTTTGATATTATTTTGGGAAAATAGAATTGATCAATAACTTATTTCATTTTCATTAAGAAAATTCAGAATCGAAGTTGAACTTTTCTTCTTCCGGGAAAATATTTGGAACAGAACTTTAAATTTTTCATCTCTTTGAGAAAAATCTGAATTGAAGTGGAAAATTTTATATTATTTTAGGAAAATAGAATTGATCAATAACTTATAGATGAACTTTTCTTTTCCGGAAAAATATTTGGAACAGAACTTTAAATTTTTTCATCTCTTTGAGAAAGGTCGGAATTGAATTTAAGAAAATTTAGAATTAAAATGAAACTTTTTATCTTCATGGAAAATAATCACAATCATAGTATAACTTTTCCTATCTTCTATGGAAAAATTTAGAACTGAACTTTAAATTTTTTATGTCTTGGTGAACTTAAAACTGATGTGGAAGCTTTTTATTTTCTCTGGAGAAATTAGAATTGAATTATGTTCTTTGGTAAAATTCAGAAGAGAACCTGAACTTTTCTATCTTGTATGGAAAATTTGGAACAGTATTTACAATTTTTTCATCTGTTTGGGAAAAATCTGAACTGAAGTGGAAAATTTTGATATTATTTTGGGAAAATAGAAATGATCAATAACCTATTTCATTTTCATTGAGAAAATTCAGAATCGAAGTTGAACTTTTCGTCACTTCTTTGAGAAAAATTAAAAATTGAAGTGAAACTTTTAATCTTCATAGGAAATAATCACAATCATAGTATAACTTTTCCTATCTTCTATGTAAAAATTTAGAACTGAACTTTAAATTTTTTATGTCATGGTGAACTTAAAACTGAAGAGTCAAACACAGACCAAAAAGAATCAAACAGCTCAAAGAGACACAAACAGACCAAAAAGACTCAAACAGTCCAAAGAGACACACATAGCCCAAAGAAACACAAACAGTCCCAAAGAGACACACACAGTCCCAAAGAGACAAACATAGACCAAAAAGACTCAAACAACCCAAAGAGACACAAACAGACCAAAAAGACTCAAACAGTCCAAAGAGACACACATAGCCCAAAGAAACACAAACAGCCCAAAGAGACACAAACAGTCCCAAAGAGACAAACACAGACCAAAAAGACTCAAACAACCCAAAGAGACACAAACAGCCCAAAAAGACTCAAAAAGTCCAAAGAGACACACAGCCCAAAAGACACACATAGCCTTAAGAGACACAAACAGCCCAAAGAGACACACACAGCCTACAGAGAAACACAACCCAAAGAGACAAACACAGACCAAAAAGACTCAAACATCCCCCCCCCCCAAAAAAAGACACACAGTCCAAAGAGACACACACAGCCTAAAGAGACACACACATCACAAAGAGACACCCACAGCCCAAAGAGACACATACAGCCCAAAGAGACGCACACGGACCCTAAGAGACGCACACATAAAACAGAGAGACACACACAGCCCATGAAATACGTATCGCTGAACCTTTTTTTTGTCCCAAACTATTTTTTTTTTATCATGAACTGTTTAGGGACCACAGCCCCAAGAGAAACACATAACCCAAAGAGACACATACAGACCAAAAAGACTCAAAACCCTCCAAAAAGACACACAGTCCAAAGAGACACACACAGCCTAAAGAGACACACACATCACAAAGAGACAGCCACAGTCCAAAGAGACACATACAGCCCAAAGAGACACACACAGGCTAAAGAGACACACACAGCCCGAAGAGACAAACATAGACCAAAAAGACTCAAACAACCTAAATAGACACAAACAGACTAAAAAGACTCAAACAGCTCAAAGAGACGCACATCCCAAAGAGACATACACAGCCCTAAGAGACACAAACAGCCCAAAGAGACACACACACATCCCAAAGAGAAACACAACCCAAAGAGACAAACACAGACCAAAAAGACTCAAACAGCCTAAAGAGACACACACAGCCCAAAGAGACACAAACACCCCAAAGACACACACACACAGCCCAAAGAGACAAACACAGACCAAAAAAAAACTCAAACAGCCCAAAGAGACGCAAACAGCCCAAAGAGACAAACACAGACCAAAAAGACTCAAACAGCCCAAAGAGACAGAAACAGACCAAAAAGACTCAAACAGCCCAAAGAGACTCACATAGCCCAAAGATACACGAACAGCCCAAAGAGACACAAACAACCCAAAGAGACAAACATACACCAAAAAAGACTCAAACAGCCCAAAGAGACACAAAAAACAGACTAAAAAGACTCAAACAGCCCAAAGAGACACACATCCCAAAAGAGACACACACATAGCCCTAAGAGACACAAAAACAGCCCAAAGAGACATACACAGCCCAAAGAGAAACACAACCCAAAGAGACAAAAACACAGACCAAAAAAAGACTCAATCAGCCCAAAGAGAAAACACATATCCCAAAGAGACACATACGGACCAAAAAGACTCAAACACCCCAAAAAAAGACACACAGTCCAAAGAGACACACACAGCCTAAAGAGACACACACATCACAAAGAGACAGCCACAGTCCAAAGAGACACATACAGCCCAAAGAGACACACACAGGCTAAAGAGACACACACAGCCCGAAGAGACAAACATAGACCAAAAAGACTCAAACAACCTAAAGAGACACAAACAGACTAAAAAGACTCAAACAGCTCAAAGAGACGCACATCCCAAAGACACACACACAGCCCTAAGAGACACAAACAGCCCAAAGAGACACACACTTATCCCAAAGAGAAACACAACCCAAGAGACAAACACAGACCAAAAAGACTCAAACAGCCTAAAGAGACACACACGGCCAAAAGAGACACAAACACCCCAAAGAGACACACACACAGCCCAAAGAGACAAACACAGACCAAAAAAAAAACTCAAACAGCCCAAAGAGACGCAAACAGCCCAAAGAGACAAACACAGACCAAAAAGACTCAAACAGCCCAAAGAGACACAAACAGACCAAAAAGACTCAAACAGCCCAAAGAGACCCACATAGCCCAAAGAAACACAAACAGCCCAAAGAGACACAAACAACCCAAAGAGACAAACATACACCAAAAAGACTCAAACAGCCCAAAGAGACACAAAAACAGACTAAAAAGACTCAAACAGCCCAAAGAGACACACATCCCAAAAGAGACACACACATAGCCCTAAGAGACACAAAAACAGCCCAAAGAGACATACACAGCCCAAACAGAAACACAACCCAAAGAGACAAAAACACAGACCGAAAAAAGACTCAATCAGCCCAAAGAGAAAACACATATCCCAAAGAGACACATACGGACCAAAAAGACTCCAACACCCCAAAAAAAAGTTACACAGTCCAAAGAGACACACACAGCCTAAAGAGACACACACACATCACAAAGAGACACCCACATCCCAAAGAGACACATACAGCCCAAAGAGACGTACACGGGCCCAAAGAGACGCATACATCCAACAGAGAGACACACACATCCCAAAGAGACACACACAGGCTAAAGAGACACACACAGCCCGAAGAGACAAACACAGACCAAAAAGACTCAAACAACCTAAAGAGACACAAACAGACAAAAAAGACTCAAACAACCCAAAGAGACACACATCCCAAAGAGACACACACAGCCCTAAGAGACACAAACAGCCCAAAGAGACACACACAGTCCAAAGAGAAACACAACCCAAAGAGACAAACACAGACCAAAAAGACTCAAACAGCCTAAAGAGACACACACAGCCCAAAGAGACACAAACACCCCAAAGAGACACACACAGCGCAATAACTGAACCCCTGTATAACCGAAACCCTGTACAACTGAATCCCCATGCTACTGAACCCTCATGCTACTGAACCCTCGTGCAACTCGACCCAATTTAACTAAACCCCTGTGTAACTATACCCCCTTTAACTGAACCCTCGTGCAACTCAACCCAATTTAACTAAACCTCCGTGTAACTGTACCCCCTTTAACTGAACCCTCGTGCAACTCAACCCTCCATGCAACCCATCTCCCTCAAAACACTTTTCAGCCATTTCTTTTTAAATTGACAATACTTTTCAAACGTTACTTGTGTATTATACAGACCACATCGGAGATGTAAAGCTAGGTCAAGTCACAATGTCATTCTATCGTTACTTTTCAATTAAGCTATTGAATACCTTTTACCAATGTCTCTTGTAGGCGTCAAATCTATTAAGTATCTGAGCATATTCTTTGTATTGTTGATGCAAGCATCCCATTCCTCATTCTTGAGGCATTCTTAACCAACGCAATACCTTTACGCAAATACCTTTTCGCAAAAAATTCGCAAATAGAGTTATTTTTATGTCACAATTTTCAACTTAAAACCATTCTAATTATAGCATCCCATTCCTCATACTTTAATTACCCGTTACGCTTTCTTAACCAACGCAATACCTTCACTAGGGTAAATCCGTGTCAGAAAAACTTGAATCAAACCAGATTATACCCACCTAACCAGATTGTACCTACCAAACCAGATTATACCTACCAAACCAGACTGTACTCACCAAACCAGATCCATAGGTACATGCACTGGAAAGCTGCCAGGGAACGTAAAGGCCGCAAATAACACAGGATGGAACATAAAGGCCGTAAAGTATAACGTTGATTACTGCTAACTGAACCCTCGTGCAACTCGACCCCCGTGCAACTCAACCCCATTTGACTAACCCCCGTGTAACTGAACCCCCATGTAACTAAACCCCCGTGCAACTGAACCCCCGTGCAACTGAACCCCCGTGCAACTCAACCCCCGTGCAACTGAACCCTCGTGCAACTCAACCCCCGTGCAACTCAACCCCATTTAATTAAAGCCCCGTGTAACTGAACCTCCATGTAACTGTAACCGTGTGTAACCATGTAACCATGTAACTGCGTGTTAACAGAACACAACTGATGAACGAACAGTGGTGAAAGAGAGGGGTAATACCGAACTCTCAGTTACCATTCTTGGGAGACATCTGACAGTTTATAAGTGACCGTGGAATTCCTGTGTTGTTTTAAAGTCACTTTTCTGTGAATAGGCAGCGTGGCGGCAGAGTGTACCTGGCGACGATAAATCACATCAGTCCAGTTTTTGTCAGGAAAAAATTACTCAGTGATAATTTATTGCTCCCGCTAGCATTATGCGCTTCTAGGTCCGGGCCTAGGGACCTAGTAGTAAATCCAGGCCTGAGCGTGCACATATTTCTTTTTGGTGAATTGACTTTCCCTTTAAGCACTCTCTGAAAGTTCCAACTTAATACACAAATCCCTTTTTGAGATATGCCATTTGGAAAATCTGCATACACATAGTGTCTTTTGATTTAGTTCAAGTTCCACCTCAAATACCTCATTCTGTTAAATTTTCAACTTGATATGCGTAGCCTTAATAGTGCTGGTTTAATAGTAGCAGAGGTCGTAGTAGTAGCAGTAGAAGTAATAATAGTGTTGAATTAGTAGTAGCAGTATTAATAGCAGTAGTAGCAAGTAGATGCCCCAGAAGTTTTATCTTGATACGCTAAGCTTTTCCAAAAAAAAATGCTGATACACCTCTATCAGCAATCTGTATGTTATTGCAAGTTACCAATTGTTAAAATCTAAGGTTTCAAACAGTTCGTGGTAACGAACTGTAAGTAAGTAGCGACCCGGCTCAATGGTAACCGAAACTCTAGAAAACGGGTTTTTGATACCAATAGATAGATTAAAAGAATCAGATTTCAATGCTGAATTCAAATATATAATTTTCATGAAGTTTAGTCCCACCCATCAAAAGTTACGTGCCTGAGAAAATCTGGCTGATTTTCGAAAAAAGGGGGAAAGACCCCCTAAAAGTTATAGAACCTTAATGAAAATCATACCATCATATTCAGCGTATCAGAGAACCCTACTGTAGAGGTTTCAAGCTCCTATCTACACAAATTTGGAATTTTGCATTTTTTGCCAGAAGACAGATCACGGATGCGTGTTTTTTTTTTTCCAGGGGTGATCGCATCGATCCAGTGGTCCTAGAATATCGTGGGAGGACTCATTCGAACGGAAATTAAAATTTCTAGTGCCCTTTTTAAGGAACCAAAAAAAGGGAGGGCAAATAGGCCCCCTCCCACGCTCATTTTTTCCCAAAGTCACCTAATCAAAATTTTGAGATAGCTATTTTGTTCAGCATGGTTGAAAATATGATATCTATGTCCTTTAGGATGACTTAATCCCCGAATTCCCCGGGGGGAGGGCTGAAAGTTATGAACTTTACCCAATGTTAACACATAGTATTGGTTATTAGGAAGTATACAAACGTTTTCAGGGGGGATTTTTCTGGTAGTAGGGGGGTGGGTGGGTCGGGGGTTATGTGGGAAGATCTTTCCATGAAGGAAGTTTTCATGGGGGAAGGGACATTGCTATGAAGGGGGCGCTGGATTTCCCAGCATTATTTAAAAAAAAGATCAGAAATTAAATATAAAAAAAACAAGTTTTCCAACTGAAAATAAGGTGTAACGTTAAAACTTAAAACTAACAGAAAATATTACGTGTATGATTGGGTTCACCCCCTAGTCAATACCTCGCTCTTTAAGCCAAAGATTTTTTAATACTTTCATAAGAGCTATTTATTCTAAATAACGGCCTTTGTGATTAAGGGATCATTTTTAAAGAATTGGAACAAAATTCGAACTTTAGTTTAAAGAGCGAGGTATTGACTAGGGGGCGAGCCCCCTAATATACGTATTAAAAATATATGAATATAGAAGTTCGTTACGTAAGTTAATTCGTAAGTTACGAATATTTATTACTAATAAAAACGTTCGTAAATAAAATTAAACTAGTTTCGAGAAAGCCATTTAACCAAATAAAATTAAAATTAATATGCAAACTTTTTTTTAATTATTCATGTACGGTGAGCCAAAATCAAAACCTGCATTAATTCAAAAATGTTCAAAAATTAAATAAAAAAAAAGTCTTTTTAACTGAAAGTAAGGAACGATGTTAAAACTTAAAACGAACAGAAGTTATTCCGTATATGAAAGGGGCTGTCCTCTCCTCAACGCCTCGCTCTTTACGCTAAAGTTTGACTTTCTCACAACTCTTATTTTTTTTAAACAATAAAAAACTTTAGCGTAAAGAGCGAGGCATTGAGGAGGGGACAGCCCCTTTCATATACGGAATAATTTCTGTTCGTTTTAAGTTTTAACATCGTTCCTTACTTTCAGTTAAAAAAACTTGTTTTTTTTTATTTAATTTATAGAAGGGATGATCGTAAAAACTTTGAAGGAGGCTCATTCGATTGGAAATTGAAAGTTCAAGTTCAATTTCTAAGAATCAAAGGTAATCACAGGACAATCAGCCTTTCCGTCTTAACCGACACCCCCCCCCCAAATACATCCGATCAAAATAAAAATAAACGTTTTGTTCAAAATAGTCTGAAGATCAAATAACCGTGCCTTTGGGGTTAACAACCCCACCAGCAGCATATGGGGCAAGGGCTGTAAGTTAAGCTAGTTGGTCATTGCTAACACATAAGGTTTTTGTAGAAAAAAATTTGTATGAACTTTGGGGGGGGGGGCTCATTCGATTGGAAATCAAAATCTCCAGTGCACTTTTTCAGAGTAAAAAGTGATCGGAGGGCTTCCAGCCCACCCTATTTTTCCCCCAAATACATCCGACCTAAATTTTGGGACGGCTATTTTATTTAAAACAGTTTAAAGGTTAAATAACTATACCATAGTTAAATAACTATGGTTTATAACCCTATTGTGTTTTAACCAATGTAAGTACGGTGGTTGAATTGCACGAGGGTTCAGTAGCACGAGGGTTCAGTTGCACGAGGGTTCAGTTGCACGGGGGTTCGGGTATACGGGGGTTCAGTTGCACGGTGGTTCAGTTACACGGTGGTTCAGTTACACGGGGGTTCAGTTACAGGGGTTCAGTTACACGGGGGTTCAGCTACACGCACACCATATGACAAAGTTGTATTTTAACGAAAACTGACTTTAACTTTTTTTTTTTATCACTGCCTAGGTTTGACAATGATCTTTCTCTAAGGTTTATGTTGTGTCATAAAAAATCGTAGAAAACAAAGTTTTAAGATAAAAGTACAGAGCGAGGTACAAACTTAACATGAGAAACATTATTATTTTGCAACTTATGCAAGATGTGTTCATAGAGCTAGGTCGAATAAGCCAATTCATGAAATTTTTCTATATTTGCAGAATTTTTAAAAATCTCGAATTTTACAAAATTTGTAAGAAAAAGAGCAAACCTTGATGGATAATAATGAATAGATGCTCATCATGGACAGTGTGTCCATTAACATTGCTTAGTAGCAGTTGGGAATTAAGTACTTTGTCCAGTTGCAAGTATTCACCGTACAATAAACCGGGATGATGTTCAGCCATGTTGATCTCATTTGTACCATTAGTGTAGCCATTGGGACAAGTATTTCTAAGAAAAGATATATTAGAATAAGTTTAAGTAGTACTAAGAAAATAAGGCATCCTGAAAATACTTTATCATTTGCTTTCTTGTCTTTTTTTGAATCGTCGTAGCCAGTGGTCCTAGCCTACGTATACAGTAAAGAAAAAAGAAGCCGAAATCTCTTATTTTTACATCTTCACGTTCTTTTCTCGTGGTAATAAGAATAGATTTTCAGATGTCCATAAACGTTAAGCAATGGTCAGCACAAGACGATTGCAAGTGAAGAATAAAAGTTAAAACGATTTGATGGGTTGGCAAAACAAGCTAAAGGTTAAGCAGAAATTTGAAAGACAAATTTCTTTTGACCAAGTTGATATGGTCACTAATTCATTTGGTTTGACCAACTATAATCGTTGAAATTTTTTACCACGGAATTATCTCCGACAACTGCCCCCTGAAAAGTTTTTCCCGCATGTTAAATAACGGTACTAGTTTTAAATTTGAAAAGTATTGTTGAATACCAAATCTAGAGAATTTACTAAGAAATTTGTTATAGTTCTGAAAGTGTATTGACTTGCCGTGTGAAGTGACCTCAGCCTTCCTACTCATATACTCCCTTTAAACGAGCAGCTGTGTATTTATTCACAACATCAGTTTGCTTGAATTATATGCCATTTTAGTATTTTTCCCAGGGTGGTTGCATCGAACCTAACATGAAGCCATGACATCAAGAAGATGTTCAAATTATCTATAGTTAGAATAGAAGCGACTATAACAATCAATATATACAAGCATGCCGACTGCTGAGGCCCGGCCTCGAAATCGGCTTCATAATTTTTTTTTTCTCTCTCTCTCAGAACTGGCAAATTGACATTGATTCATGATTCTGGCCACAAAAACGATCTAAAAAGGTTAAAACTTTAAGGAAGAATCCACATATTTCCCAGGGTGGGTATCGAACCTATGCTGACGTCATGACATCAAGAAGAGGCTCACATTGTCTGCGGTTAGAAGACAAGCGACAATGATAATCAATATATACAAGCCTGCCGCGTGGCCAGCAGGCTTTATATATATATATATATATATATATATATATATATATATATATAATATATATATATATATATATATATATTATATATATATATATATATATATATATATATATATATATATATATATATATAGTCCCGGGAGACCGGCGGCTTCAACGCCGGGCCCCGGCACTCGGCACGCGGCAGGCTTCTATTTTTTATGGATTCTTCATCTGGATTTAGCTTAAAAGGTTTTTTAATTTAATTAAATTTTTTTTTAATTAAAAAAGGCACTAGAGCTTTTAATTTCCGTTCAAATGAGCTCTCTCAACAACATTATAGGGCCACTGGATCGATACGATCACCCCTAAAAAAAATAAAAATAAATCCGCATCCGTGATCCGTGACATGAAGTACTTATCTTTTTCATTCACAACTATACTCTACAGCTTTTTGGATACCTCAACACCAAGAAATACTTTTCAAAGACTATTTCAGAGCAAGTTACTTTCTTAATGTCCCTTCTAAACCCATTTTTCAACTTGAAGTACTTATCTTTTTCACCCACAACTATACTTTACAGCTTTTTGGATACCTCAACACCAAGAAATACTTTTCAAAGACCATTTCAGAGCATGTTACTTTCTTAATGTCCCTCCTAAACCCATTTTCCAACTTGAAATACTTATCTTTTTCACCCACAACTATACTTTACAGCTTTTTGGATACCTCAACACCAAGAAATACTTTTCAAAGACCATTTCAGAGCAAGTTACTTTCTTAATGTCCCTTCTAAACCCATTTTTCAACTTGAAGTACTTATCTTTTTCACCCACAACTATACTTTACAGCTTTTTGGATACCTCAACACCAAGAAATACTTTTCAAAGACCATTCCAGAGCATGTTACTTTCTTAATGTCCCTCCTAAACCCATTTTCCAACTTGAAGTACTTATCTTTTTCACCCACAACTATACTTTACAGCTTTTTGGTTACCTCAACACCAAGAAATACTTTTCAAAGACCATTTCAGAGCAAGTTACTTTCTTAATATCCCTCCTAAACCCTTTTTTCAACTTGAAGTACTTATCTTTTTCACCCACAACTATACTTTATAGCTTTTTGGATACCTCAACACCAAGAAATACTTTTCAAAGACCATTTCAGAGCAAGTTACTTTCTTAATGTCCCTCCTAAACCCATTTTCCAACTTGAAGTACTTATCTTTTTCACCCACAACTATACTTTACAGCTTTTTGGATACCTCAAAACCAAGAAATACTTTTCAAAGACCATTTCAGAGCAAGTTCCTTTCTTAATGTCCCTCCTAAACCCATTTTCCAACTTGAAGTACTTATCTTTTTCACCCACAACTATACTTTACAGCTTTTTGGATACCTCAACACCAAGAAATACTTTTCAAAAGACATTTCAGAGCAAGTTACTTTCTTAATGTCCCTCCTAAACCCATTTTCCAACTTGAAGTACTTATCTTTTTCACCCACAACTATACTTTACAGCTTTTTGGATACCTCAACACCAAGAAATACTTTTCAAAGACCATTTCAGAGCAAGTTACTTTCTTAATGTCCCTCCTAAACCCATTTTCCAACTTGAAGTACTTATCTTTTTCACTCACAACTATACTTTACAGCTTTTGAATACCTCAACACCAAGAAATACTTTTCAAAGACCATTTCAGAGCAAGTTACTTTCTTAATGTCCCTCCTAAACCCATTTTCCAACTTGAAGTACTTATCTTTTTCACCCACAACTATACTTTACAGCTTTTTGGTTACCTCAACACCAAGAAATACTTTTCAAAGACCATTTCAGAGCAAGTTACTTTCTTAATGTCCCTCCTAAACCCATTTTTCAACTTGAAGTACTTATCTTTTTCATCCACAACTATACTTTACAGCTTTTTGGATACCTCAACACCAAGAAATACTTTTCAAAGACCATTTCAGAGCAAGTTACTTTCTTAATGTCCCTTCTAAACCCATTTTCCAACTTGAACTACTTATCTTTTCACCCACAACTATACTTTACAGCTTTTTGGTTACCTCAACACCAAGAAATACTTTTCAAAGACCATTTCAGAGCAAGTTACTTTCTTAATGTCCCTCCTAAACCCATTTTACAAGTTGAAGTACTTATCTTTTTCACCCACAACTATACTTTACAGCTTTTTGGATATCTCAACACCAAGAAATACTTTTCAAAGACCATTTCAGAGCAAGTTACTTTCTTAATTTCCCTCCTAAACCCATTTTCCAACTTGAAGTACTTATCATTTTCACCCACAACTATACTTTACAGCTTTTTGGTTACCTCAACACCAAGAAATACTTTTCCCGGAAGAAGAAAAGGCCCAAGACATAAAAAATTTAAAGTTCACTTCTAAATTTTTCCGTAGAAGATAGGAAAAGTTATACCATGATTGTGATTATTTTCTATGAAGATAAAAAGTTTCACTTTAATTCTAAATTTTCTTAAATTCAGTTCCGACTTTTCACATAGAGATGAAAAAATTTAAAGTTCTGTTCCAAATATTTCCCCGGAAGAAGAAAAGTTCAACTTCGATTCTGAATTTTCTCAATGAAAATGAAATAAGTTATTGATCAATTCTATTTTCTCAAAATATTATAAAATTTTCCACTTCAATTCAGATTTTTCTCAAAGAGATGAAAAAATTTAAAATATTGTTCCAAATTTTTCTTAGAAGATAGAAAAGTTCAAGTTCTAATCTGAATTTTACCAAAGAACATAATTCAATTCTAATTTCTCCAGAGACAATAAAAAGCTTCCAATTCAGTTTTAAGTTCACCAAGACATAAAAAATTTAAAGTTCAGTTCTAAATTTTTACATAGAAGATAGAAAAAGTTATACTATGATTATGATTATTTTCCATGAAGATAAAAAGTTTCACTTTAGTTCTAAATTTTCTTAAATTCAGTTCCGACTTTTCACATAGAGATGAAAAAATTTAAAGTTCTGTTCTAAATTTTTCTTAGAAGATAGAAAAGTTCAAGTTCTCTTCTGAATTTTACCAAAGAACACAATTCAATTTTAGTTTCACCAGAGAAAATAAAAAGCTTCCACTTCAGCTTTAAGTTCACCAAGACATAAAAATTTTAAAGTTCAGTTCTAAATTTTTCCGTAGAAGATAGGAAAAGTTATACCATGATTGTGATTATTTTCTATGAAGATAAAAAGTTTAACTTTAATTCTAAATTTTCTTAAATTCAATTCCGGCTTTTCTCAAAGAGATGAAAAAGTTTAAAGTTCTGTTCCAAATATTTTCCCGGAAGAAGAAAAGTTCAACTTCGATTCTGAGTTTTCTTAATGAAAATTAAATAAGTTATTGATCATTTCTATTTTTCCAAACAATATAAAAAGTTTCCACTTCAGTTCAGATTTTTCTCAAAGAGATGAAAAAATTTAAAATACTGTTCCAAATTTTTCGTAGAAGATAGAAAAGTTCAAGTTCTCTTCTGAATTTTACCAACGAACACAATTCAATTCTAATTTCTCCAGAGAAAATAAAAAGCTTCCACTTCAGTTTTAAGTTCACCATGACATAAAAAATTTCACTTTTTATGCTATGAAAAGTATAAAAAGTTTATTTCACTTTTTATACTACACAAAAGTTACACTATGATTGTGATTATTTTCCATGAAGATAAAAAGTTTCACTTTAATTCAAATTTTCTTAAATTCAGTTCCGACTTTTCACATAGAGATGAAAAAAATTTAAAGTTCAGTTCCAAATTTTCCATAGAAGATTGGAAAAGTTATACTTTGATCGTGAATATTCAAGTTCTCTTCTGAATTTTACCAAAGAACACAATTCAATTTTAATTTCTCCAGAGAAAATAAAAAGCTTCCACTTCAGTTTTAAGTTCACCATGACATAAAAAATTTAAAGTTCAGTTCTAAATTTTTACATAGAAGATAGGAAAAGTTATACTATGATTTGATTATTTCCTATGAAGATTAAAAGTTTCACTTCAATTTTTAATTTTTCTCAAAGAAGTGAAGAAAAGTTCAACTTCGATTCTGAATTTTCTCAATGAAAAGAAATAATTTATTGATCAATTCTATTTTTCCAAAATAATATACAAATTTTCCACTTCAGTTCAGATTTTTCTCAAACAGATGAAAAAATTCAAAATAATGTTCCAAATTTTCCATAGAAGATAGAAAAGTTCAAGTTCTCTTCTGAATTTTACCAAAGAACACAATTCAATTTTAATTACACCAGAGAAAATAAAAAGCTTCCACTTCAGCTTTAAGTTCACCAAGACATAAAAAATTTAAAGTTCAGTTCTAAATTTTTCCATAGAAGATAGGAAAAGTTATACTAAGATTGTGATTATTTTCCATGAAGATAAAAAGTTTCATTTTAATTCTAAATTTTCTTTAAATTCAATTCCGACCTTTCTCAAAGAGATGAAAAAATTTAAAGTTCTGTTACAATGCTTTTCCTTTAATAGAATTTACAAAGTTAATAATAATGTTTAGGAATTGGTTGTATTTTCGTGGCAAGGGTTTGGTTACTAGAGCTTGGCGATGGAGAAACCAATGCATACAACAAGCGTTTAGCATCTGTTCTTTCAGTCTAGAGATAAAGCCACTCCTGGCACCAGTCACGGCTTTTGTTCCATCACCAAAAATAATAACGCATTTTCGCACCTAATCTTTATTCATATTCTTCGTATCTTCAAGAAAAATGGCATGCAAGCGCTGACATGTAATATTTTTGGGAAGTGCCTTGCAAAATAGTATTTCTTCCATTAATATTTTATTGGATTTAAAACGCACAAAAGCTACAAACTGCGAACAATGCCTCTTAAGGTAAACTTGCCTGTCAAGGCAAGTTTTGATTTCTTTTTATATTTTATCAATAAAGGTAATTTTTAATGTTTTTGTTTTAATCACCGCCTAACACACCATCAATTAGATATTGTCTTAAAATTTCTGGCATGTTTATCCCTTTAACATCGTCGGCTATATTATCATAATCTAAATGCTCCCTGATTATATTCCGACACGTCGATCGGAGTGAACCGTCAGAGTCATTGAAGACAAGTCTCCATAGTCTCCAAAACAGTTTCTTGTTAGGTCGAAATTCCTTATTTTTTACTACTTGCTCGAGTATTTTCCTGATTTTGGTTTTTACACCCATCGGTAACGCGTAATAACAAACTGCCTCATTCTCTAAAAAATGTTCGGCTACAGCAAAATACTTCTTGAACGAACTGCTTCCAAATACAGATTCTAATAAAGCTTTTTCTAATGCTATTACTAAGGGTGTTTTGCCATCTGAATTTAAAGAATATGAATAGGCTCCATTCAATAATAGCAGCTGAGTAACTTTCGGTTCGCCCGCTTCGGCAGCCAAATGTAAAGCTGTTTTCCTACCATACCCTATCATATTTGGGTCGGCTCCCTTGCACAGCAGCAGTTGACAAATATCATTTCTACCATTTTCAGCAGCATGATGCAAAGCTGTTTTGTGGTAGTAGACGCCTTTCACATTTGGGTCGGCTCCATTCCTAAGCAGCAGCTGACAAATATCCTCTCTGCCTTCTTTGGCAGCATAGTGCAGAGCTGTTTCTCGCCAAATATCTTCTAGTTTTGGGTTAGCTGAGTTTTTTAAAAGATATTCAACCACTTCTATTTGATTTTTGGATGTGGCCAAATGTAGAGGGGTTCTCTTAGATACATCTTGGTTGTCTAAAATGGCACCATTTGAAATAAGTAGCTTACAAATATCTAGTGCACCTTTTTCAGCAGCGTAATGTAAAGGTGTTCTTTCATCAATATCCTTCACATTCGGGTTGGCCCCATCGCTGAGCAATTTTTGGCAAATATTCAGTTCCGTGTCTTTTCCTTTAATCTCTTTTAATATGGCTTTGTCTCTCTTTTTTTCATACTGCTGCAAACCGGATTACTTTGTTCTCTTGATACCATAGTATATTTTCTTATAATATATGTATTAAGTTCCACCCGGTAAAATGGTGTAATGAGTCACTTCAAGAGTAGGAAAAACCAAACTAATTTCAAGATTTTCAGGCGTTTTTCTGGTTTGAATTTAAAAAAAAATATCTCTCTGATACCATGAATATTTTTGCAGTTTATAACTTTAGCGATTCTGGACTGAAAACTAAAATAAAATAAAAAATGTATTTTTCAATTTTTACGTCACGTCACTCATAACGTCATTACGTCGTTATTAGTACACAATCTGTGTTAGATATTACGTCACGTCACTTATTACATCATATTTGGTTATCAGTAGACAATCAGTGTTGGAAATCGGACTTGCTTCAAAAATCATATATCTTTGAAAAGATGCAGTATGAAAAGGCATCAAAAATGCAGTTTTTTTGTGTAAAGTGATTCTGTTTTAAATTTTTTTTGTTTTTTAATTAAAAAAAGAACTAAAACTTTTAATTCCCGTTCGAATGAGTCCTTTCATGAGCTTCTAGGACCAAGGGGTCGACACGATCACCCCTGAAAAAAAAACAAAACAAAAAACAAAGACGCATCCGTGATCTTTCTTCTGGCAAAAAATACAAAATTCCACATTTTTGCAGATAGGAGCTTGAAACCTCTACAGTAAGGTTCTCTGATACGCTGAATCCGATGGTGTGATTTTCATTAAAATTATGAGACTTTTATGGGGTGTTTTCTCCTTTTTTCGAAAATAAGGCAAACTTTCTCAGGCTTGTAACTTTTGATGGGTAAGACAAAACTCGATGAAACTTTTATACTTAAGATCAGCATAAATATCCAAGTCTTTCGATGTATCTATTGATATAAAAATTCCGTTTTTTAGACTTTCGGTTACTATTGAGCAGGGTCGCTCTTATTATACAGTTTGTTAACACGAACTGTTTGATTCTTATTGTCGCTCGTCTTCTAACCACAGACAATTTCTTGTCTTTTCAAAGATATTTGATTATTAAAGCAAGTCCGATTCCTAACAACGATATCCACTAAGCTTCAAACTGTTGGTTTTCTTTTTTATGATTTTTGAATTGTTGTAATTCCTTGTTAACATATAGGCCCTACACAAATATTTTTGTAATTACCAGTTTTTTGCTCTTTACGCAATTTAATGTCTTTCAATACTGTGTCTTTTAAAGACGCAGTACACAGTATATTGGCAGTTCACAATACAAACTGGAGTTTTTGAAGCACGATTCATGCTATTAAAGTGTAGCATTTCTGAGTCCAGTTGAAATGTGCTCTATTTTAGAAAAATTCTCTTTTTTTTGGGAAGCTTTTGATTCCTTTACGTGTACGTAAAGGACTGAAATATCCTTACAGGCGTCTTCTTTTCTTCGATATATTTGCTTACTTGGTTATTCAGCGTAAGCAGCAAATTTATGGCAAATCCAGGGAAGATTTTTTTTTTTTTAAACGCTTTTTGGTTCTCACTACAAAAATGACGTGCATCGCAAAAACATAAGTTGTTCCCACAAAAGATTTTCGTTATTAATTAGAAAAAATTGAATTCAGAAGGCAATATATTTTCACCGTTAGTACTGTTAAGATTAGGGTAGTAACTTAAGAGATTTTCTACCTACAGAAACTCACAAAAAATGTATTGAAAAAAAGAAATTGTAAAAGTTCAAAGATAATTTTTGTCCATAAATTTCTGCGTGTTCATTTTGCAGACAAGAAAGTTCAACTTATTTCAAAGTAAAAATATATTTCCTTATTTTTATAATGATCTTTTATACTCAAAATTCAATTAGCATTCCCCTTTTTGTGCTATAATTCAAATATTTGAATTGAACTTATACTGAACATATTACTTTCAATGGTCCTATAGTCAAATTTAAAATGATATTCAAGAAACTTCAAACTACTCTTGAAGTTCAAACCGTGTTGATTGATATAACCTATTTACGGTGAAACCCTTTGAGAAATAGAACAAAAAGTGCCATTTTAGTGCCATATGGCACTTGCAGATGGCACAATTTATAAAAAGCACGTAGATATGAGAAATAGCTTTTGAATGTGCCATTAAGGATCTCTCTATGATGTTGTGGTAGCCCGCTAGACCTGTTGAAAAAAAAGAATGCTGATTTCGACCATGCTGATTCCAATTTCAACCATGCTGATTCCAATAGCACAAAAAAAGTTTTCGACCATGCTGATTCCAATGGTGTACTTTTTATTTCGATCTGACACCATTTTCGAGGGGTTTCAGGCTCTTTTTCGAAATCACCATAAATTTCTTTCCGCAATAAACTTTAACTTCTAAGATGAACCGAAACAATAGTTACCATTCCTGAATCAGTGTCAGATGGCAATTTTTTCTCAATAGACAGTTTTTTTGAAAACATGTTTTTGAAACTTTTGATTACTATGGGCTGTGGTTCGCTCTTTACTAGGTGGCAGCTGCCGCTGCAACCATGATGAGAGGGTTCATTCGAATGGAAAATCAAAAACTCTAGTGCAGTTTTAATTGACTGAAAAGATTGGAGGGTAACTAGGCCCCCTCCCCGTGCCCTTTTTCCCAAAATTGTCTGATCAAAATTTTGAGATAGCCATTTTGTTCATCATAGTTGAAAAGCCCTTTAATTTGGAAGCATGTAAACATTTTTGGGAGGGGGGGGGGTAATTTTCTGATGGGCTGTTTTTTCTACGGGGGAATTTTCCATGGGGAGGGAATTTTCAAGGGGGTGAGCTTGTTAGGGGAAATCATACACTGGGGGAATTTTCCAGAATTCCTGCACAAAATTATTTTTATTTGTCGTAGTTTCTCTTTTCCGTCTCAATTTTACGCGTGAAGTAATAGTCCGTGGTAAATTTTCACCTGGATTGAATTGTCTGGAGGATAGTTCCGTGGGGAGGGAAATTCTCCGTGGAAGTGGGGCCAGATTTCCTGACATTATTTGAAAAAAACGATCAGAAATTAAATAAGAAAAAATAAGTTTTTTCAACTGAAAGTAAGGAGCAAAATTAAAACTTAAAACGAACAGAAATTATGATCTGTACGAAGGGGACTACCCCCTCCTCATCTAAATCGTATTTCTAGGCCAGAATATACTAGGATAGCAATTTTCCCGAAAACAACGATTTCTACTAATCTTCAAACTTTTGGTTTTCTTATTTAAGGTTTTGGAATTGTTGTAATCCCTTGTCAAAATATATACAAAAATTTGTGCAATTACCAGTTTTTCGCTCTTTACGCAGTTTAATGTCTTTTCATACTGTGTCTTTTCATAGATATTTGATTATTAAGTAAGTACAATTTCTAACAACGATTTCTGCTAAGCTTCAAACTTTTGGTTTTATTTTTTAAGGTTTTTGAAATGTTGTAATCCCTTGTTAAAATATACAAAAATATTTATGCAATTATTAGTTTTTTGTTCTTTAGGCAATTTAATGTCTTTTCATACTGCAGTTTATTCAAAGATATTTAATTATTGCAGTTTTTTTCCAAAATTAAGGTTTTAACGAATTTTCCCAGACTTATGACCTATCTAGATAGTTTTTTTTTTATTTGAGAATATCCCAAGATACCAATTTTACCGAAAAAATATGGAGCCGTTTTCGAGAAACAGAATAAATATACTGTTATTGCTCACATATAAAGATAATCAAACTTCACTTCGAAAAACAGATCCAATAAATGAACTCTTTTCCACAAAGCTTTGCTGTGTAAAAATTAACTTTCGATTTAAAGAGTCGTGTTTGAGGAGCTGGTAGCTCTCTTTACATTTAGGGTAACTCTAGTATGTTATTAAAAATGAGTATATTTGAAATAGAAACATATTTTTTCGAATGAGAGTAAAAAGGGACATTAAAACTTAAAACGAGCAGAAATTGCGTTTCGCCTGCAAAACTGCGTACTGCCTTATATTTATAAAAAATATAAAGTTTTTTCAACTGAAAGTAAGGAGCAACATTAAAACTTAAAACGAACAGGAATTATTACGTATACGAAGGGGATTGCCCCCTCATCAACACCTCGCTCTTTACGCTAAAGTTTATTAAGTATTTTTAAAAAAGCTTCTTATTGTTCTAATTAAACGACCCTTGTGTTTCAGGAGTCGTTCTTAATGAATTGGGACATAATTCAAACTTCAGCGTAAAGGGCAAGGTGATTAGGAGGGGGTAGTCCCCTTCGTACAGGTCATAATTTCTGTTCCTTTTAAGTTTTAATGTTGCTCCTTACTTTCAGTTGAAAAAACTTATTTTTTCTTATTTAATTTCTGATCGTTTTTTCTTTAAACAATGTCATGAAATCTGGCCCCACTTCCAGGGAGAATTTCCCTCCCCACGGAACTATCCTCCAGACAATTCAATCCAGGTGAAAATTTACCACGGACTATTACTTCACGCGTAAAATTGAGACGGAAAAGAGAAACTACGACATATAAAAATAATTTTGTGCAGGAATTCTGGAAAATTCCCCCAGTGTATGATTTCCCTAACAAGCTCACCCCCTTGAAAATTCCCTCCCCATGGAAAATTCCCCCGTAGAAAAAACAACCCATCAGAAAATTATCCCCCCCCCTCCCAAAAATGTTTACATGCTTCCAAATTAGGCTTTTCAACTATGATGAACAAAATGGCTATCTCAAAATTTTGACCAGAAATGATCAAAAAATTATCTTTGAACTTTTACAATTTCTTTTTTTCAATACATTTTTTGTGAGTTTCTGTAGGTAGAAAATTTCTTAAGTTACTACCCTAATCTTAACAGTACTAACGGTGAAAATATATTGCCTTCTGAATTCAATTTTTTCTAATTAATAACGAAAATCCTTTTGTGGGAACAACTGATGCTTTTGTGATGCACGTCATTTTTGTAGTGAGAACCAAAAAGCGTTTCAAAAAAAAAAATCTTCCCTGGATTTGCCATAAATTTGCTGCTTACGAAAAATAACCAAGTAAGCAAATATATCGAAGAAAAGAAGACGCCTGTAAGGGTATTTCTGTCCTTTACGTACACGTAAAGGAATCAAAAGCTTCCCCAAAAAAGAGAATTTTCTAAAATAGAGCACATTTCAACTGGACTCAGAAATACTACACTTTAACAGCATGAATCGTGCTTCAAAAACTCCGGTTTGCTACAGAATTATTTAAAAAAGAGGACGTTAGCCCAATAAGTTTTATCAAACAGTTCATAGTGTTAAACTGTAATTAAGGAGCGACTCAGCTAAATTGTAACCGACACTCAAAAATGGAATTTTGATAACAATTGATAAGAATTGTGTTTTATGCAGATTGCAAATATATAAATTTCATTGCGTTTAATATCTACTCACCAAAGGCTCCAAGCCTGAAAAGAAAAAGGGATTTTGATGGATTAAGAGATTTTGAAAACAGGGAGCCTGATTTTCGAAAAAGGAAGAAACACCCCCCAAAAAGTCAATAAATCTTAATGTAAATCAGACCTTCAGATTCAGCGTATCAGAAAATGTTATTGTGGGGGTTATGATCTCCTATCTGCAAAAACGTGGAATTGTATATTTTTGCCAGAAGACTGATCATTGATGCGTTTCTATTTGTTGTTTTTTTTTTTGTTCTAGTGTCCTTTTTAAGAGACCGCAAAGATTGGAGGGCAACTAAACCTCCTCCCAAGACATAACTTGTCTCTTATTTTGTTTTCGAATGTTATGATTTGAGATCAATTTGACAAAAAAAATCATCTCCTTCAACCACCTACAAACGTATAATACAGAAGAAGATTTAGTGTTAAGACCTTTAAATGACGAAGCGACGATTTTGCCTAGGGGGCATTCAGTTCAGTAAGAGAAGACATTCTGATTCAGAGAGATCAGAGAGAGAAGACAGTCTGATTGTGATGGTAAGTATTCAGTTTAGTTTATTAATATTGATAACTTGTGTCTTATGTTTCCCAAAATGTTTAAGATAGTTTATTTTTATAAATAAAAAAGTTGGGTAAAATTCTACGGTACTGTTCTATTAGCTGTAAACCATGCAAGAAGTGAAGTTTGGTTAATGTTAATGAAATAAAACAAAATAGGATAAAAATGTAATAGTTTAGAAACAAAATTTGGTTATATATTTGTACATTAGGGGGGCGGGGGATAGAGTATAGCATATATTAAATACGTAACCTAACCTAGGTACCTTTTTTCCCCTTAAACCCCAAAAAACTTAAGTTTAAATATTTTAAAAGCAGTTTAAACCAATGTTTGCAATCCAATTCTCTGTTGAAAGAACCTGTTTGACTAGTTTCTTTTATCATATATCTTGCGTGGCTTACAGCTAATAGAACAGTACCAATTCTATTTTAGCTACTTTAGGCTATCTTGGAAAGGGGTTAGGTTAGAAAAATGAAACTTTCAGGGATGGGTCTACAGGCTAAAGTATGGGTACTTATGTACTATCTGGAACACAGGCGAAAAGTGAAGATTGGTTGATGCTAATGAAGTAAAATAAAATAGGATAAAAATGTAATAGTTTATAAACAAATTTAGGCTATATATTTGCACATTAGGGGGGGGGGATGGGGGTAAAGCATAGCATATATTAAATACATAACCAAACCTAGGTACCTTTCCCCCCCCCAAAACCCCAAAAAACCATAGTTTAAATATTGTAAACCCAATAACAAACCACGGTTTACAATCTATTTCTCTATTGAAAGAAACCCGTTTCGAAAGAAACCCGCATCTTCCCTATATAATATAGCGCGTGGGTTCCAAATAGTACATAAGTACCAAAGTATGTCCAGGGAAGGTATTTTTAAGTGCCTACCTCCACTTCTTCTCCCTCTAGATGGTCCTTAAATTTACCTACATGACAGGTCTATACTTATTGAAACTTTGACAAAACAGCATTTTACCTCAATTTTCAGTTATCGGTTTCTTTTTCTCAAGGTTTAGTTCTGAAAATGCAACTCCTGTTATTTGAGTAGAGTTTTAAGCAATATCAATGTTTTTTTTTCTCCAAAATTTAGGAAATGTATTTGCATATCTTTAAAACCTTATAAATTGGGATTGAGCAAAGTTGTGAAGCTGAAAACAATTCTGTTGTACTTCATCTAAGCAGAAGATCTATTTTGCAAGGTTTCAATTTTATAACGCACAGATTTGATATTCGGCGAACAAGAGATTTGATGAGATCTGATGAGTAAGTCAAGGGTATTCAGAATAGACAGGATTCGTGGCATTATTATTGCAACCGTTCAGCTCTGGAGGTAGAAAAAAAGGGGGAAGTCTTTCTTTTATTTGTGCCTCGATTTGATTTCATCTTCATTTCAGGTCCCGTTTGTCACTGTTTTCCTGATTGGAAGATATTCCTTACTCAAGTGTCTTCTGTCGGCCTGCTACTACGCCATTGATTTACTGATCCCCACCAAGAAAAAATGCAGCCGTTAAGAGGTGTCATATTATCTGGGAGAATTTTTTGTTGCAATTTTCTGTTCTAGTAAAATAAATGAGATATTTTTTTTGATATTTATTGATGCTTCAGAAAGAAGAAAGGGAAACTGAATCATGAGAACTAGACATTAGACTGTTGACCTAGGAAATTGAACAACGCTAGTGATGGATATTCAATAAGAGAACGGGGAATCCAGCAAACAAGATGGAAATCCAATAAGGATCTTAAAATCCAACATTTTGTTTTGTCAACAAATTGAAAATTCAATTCGGGTATGGGAATTCAACATTTTTTTCTCAACAAATTGGAAATTCCGTAATGACCATGGAAATCCAAAATGGTCTCCAATATTCAATTTCAGTTGTCAAAATTCCAATTTTGTTGTTGATAAACATTACAAACAATTTTTGTTGAATCTCAAACAATTTTTTTTTTTTACAGTGTGGGGCTATTGGGCTAGCAGAACTTATAAAACTGATGTTTAATGACTCATTTGAAAGCTATTGCTCTTATATACGAGTTTTTTTTTTCAATTTTACATGCGTAAGTGCGATATAGCACTAAAACAAAACTTATGGTGCTACTTCTGTGGCACCATAAGTTTTAAGGCTCTGAAGTACAAAACAGGTATCATTGTAATAGTTATGGTCCAGAACCCTTAAGTGGAGGTTCACAAGAAACCCTCCCATACACTCCCCTCCCAGCCCCCTTAGTAAGTTTCATAAATCGTCTGCTGATCAGTAAGCTACTGAAACATTAGCAGGCTACCACATCGTCGTAGATAGATGTTTAATGGCCCAATTACAAGGTATTGCTTGTATTTACTAGGTTTTTAAAAATTCTACCATCTATTAGATTTCACAGATTTTAATGTTAACTAGTTTCCGAGGAGAAGTTGCAATGAACTCTTTTTCATGTTTGAAGCATTAGCTGCAACATAGTAAAGAGCGAACCACAGCGCATAGTAGCTAAAAGTTAAAAATGTTAAAACGGTCGTTTTTTCTTCTTTATTCCAGGCCTAGCGGGTTACTAGAACATCATAGAGATATGCTTAAGAGCTCATTCAAAAGCTATTTGTCATATGTATGTGGTTTATATAAATTTCGCCGTGTGCAAGTGCCATATGGCACAGAAAAAGCCACTATTTATGCCGTTTCTCGAGGAATGGGGCTAGCGGGCTACCAGAACATCTTAGATAGATTTTTGATAGCTCATATGAAAAATATTGCTCATATTTACGTTCTTCCTATAGATTCCACTATATGCAAGTTTCAAATAGCACTAAAAAAGGCACTTTTGGTGCCATGTCTAAAGTGGAAAATCTAGGGCGAGTGGGCTACTAGAACTTTTTAGAGCGATGTTTAGTGGCTCATTTGACAACTTTTGCTTATATCTACGTGCTTTTTATCGTTTTTACCATTCATAAGTGAGATATTGCACTGAAAACAACATTTTTGGTGCCACTTCTTAAGTGGAAAATCTTGGAAGCATAAAACGGTATAATTGTAATAATTACAGGCCAAAACCCTTAACTGGAGGTTTGCAAGAACACTCCTGCAACTTCCTCCTCCAGTCCCCCTTAATAAGCTACACAATTAAAGTCCTACAAACACCAATATATTAAATTACATTATTAGAGGCTTGGTTCTGTCAGTACAGCGCTAGACTTCAAATTAGATTATCATGCGTTCGATTCCAGCATGAATTTTTTTTTCAATCATGGTTTGTCCCTTCTTATGATTACTTTTCAGATAATCCACTATTTTTGTAAGCGTGATGCACTCATTTTATAAGGCATATCCCGGGAAGGCAGATTTTAAACCTATTACTCATATCTACGTGCTTTTTATCAATTTTACCATCCGAAAGTGCCATATAGCACTAAAAACGGCACTTTTGGCACCATTTCTTAAGTGGAAGAGTTTGGAAGCATAAAACAGTACCATTGCAATAATTATGCTCCAAAGCCCTTAACTGGAGGTTTATAAGATCCCTTACATATACTCCCCCTCCAGACCCTCTTAGTAAGTTTCATAAATCAACTAGTCATATTAAAAGTAAAAGATTATTGTGAAAACAAATTAACTAAAACTAAAAACTTTTCAACTAAACATCTACCAAAAATTAAGCTTGATTGATCAACAGTTTTGAATTGAACCTTCAAACTTCACTCTGTGATGATCAAGTCAAATTTATAAAAAGCGATTAAGTATAAATAAATATAAACTTTTAAATTATTTCTTAAACAGCTTTCTTTTGTTACAGTAGCCTTCTAGTTTCTGCTAGTCAGTAGGTGATTTATAAAGCCCCTCTTCATTATGGCTTTTTTAGGCGAAGTCGGCCGAGTAAAAACAGGTTTTTGCTCATCGAAAAACAAACGTTCCTGAAAAACATGTATTGTTTCGTGAAGTATGGATAATGAACTTGATGTTATAAACTGAAAATTTTTCTTAGCTGTCAAGGTTGTTTGCAGTATTTTTTAGAGCTGTCTTATCTCCCCTAGATCGGTGATAATTAGAAATTATATTAAAAATAAGTTTTCAACTGAAACTAAGAAGCGGCATTAAAAGTTAAAACGAACACACATTATTCCGTATAAATACAAAAGATAATGGCAGCGTTGTTTCTGTATTAAATTTTAATCAAAAACGAACAAAGATTAATTTAAAAAAACAAAGTTTTTCCGAGGGAAGTAAAGAGCAAAGTTGAAACTTAAGACGGACAAAAATTATTACTTCACAGCCTATTTAATATATATTAATATAACTAGTACAAGTAAGCGCACTAATTATGTTTCCTTATGCTTTTATGATTACACAAAACTAGCGCTTTACTGAAAACACAAAATAATATAGGAGTTTTGGTACAGTAAAAAACAAACCAATTAAGGATACTTTTTATAGAATCAAAATATTATCAATCCCTTTTAAGATAAAGCAACAATCTATTTTAGGATTGTCTTTATTTGTTTACGTTTAATTTGGTATCACTTCTGCACAATGGCTCAGTTCAATGACTGGCTCTCGTTTTGGTTCTTAAAAGGACATGTCATGATTAGTTTGTACACAAGTTCGAAGTAAGGCCGTCTTGATAGTATCAGGACTATAGACTAGTTATAGAATTTGTATCATAGCTTGGAATTCACTCTTGAATAGAGAGAAATAATCAGATTTCCAGAGTTCATATTATGTCTTATTTGATCTTCATTTCAAGTGATACTAAAGCATATTTCTTACAATTTAAGACTGTATATTACCCACTATTGGTATTATAGCTGGTGAGAACAAAATGCTGCTTGATAAATCAATCCAATATTTCTGTAAGTTGTTCAACTACTTCGCGGTTATTAAAAAATGTTAAGTTTTACGCTTATGTTTTTAAGATAATTTTAATTGTATACTGAAAGTTACTAATGTCACAAATGTTGTAAGACTATGAAAAGCTTTATAGATTCGTTTAGTGTTGTCAGGCTACACACTCACTTTTGACTCTTAAATCAATAATCCTGTTTTTTATACTTGACTTTTGTGTTTTCAGTAAAGCGCTAGTTTTGTATAATCATAAAGCATAGGCAAACGTAATTAGTGCGTTTATTTGTACTAGTTATATTAATATGTATTAAATAGGCTGTGAAGTAATAATTTTGTCCGTTCTAAGTTTCAATTTCGCTCTTTACTTCCCTCGAAAAAACTTTGTTTTTTTAAATTAATGATATTCAAGGACCAGTGGGTCGATCCGATCACGCCTAGGGGAAAAAAATAATACATAATCACGCATCCGTGATCTTTCTTCTGGCAAAATTCCACATTTTTGCAGATAGGAGCTTGAAACCTCTATTGTAGGGTTGTCTGATACGCTGAATTTGATGGTATGATTTTCATTGAGATTCTTCAAATAGGGGATGTTCACCCTTTTCCGAAAAACAGGTAAATTTTCTCAAGTTCGTAGCCTTTAATGAGTAAGACTAAACTTAATGGAACTTATATATTTGAAATCAGCATTATAAGTCAATTCTTGTGATATATCTATTGGTATCAAAATTCTGTTTTTTAGAGTTCAGGTTAGTATTGAGCCGGGTCGCTCCTTACTTACAGTTCGTTACCACGAACTGTTTGAGTGTTGGTCCTCTAGAGTTGAAACAAAGTCCTTAATTACAACAGAAGAGCCGTAATGTGACAAGAGTGATAGCCCTAGCGCAGTGTGACTACTAAAAACACGTTATACTGTGTCGAAGCTGAATTTAGAATAGTTTTTCTTTTTGAAAGATTTGTTTTTCGATTCCATTTCTGTAGGGTAGAGGGGAATTGGGTCAAGCAATTTCTAGGAAGACAAGGCTAAAATTACCTCTATTCCCGCAATGCCTTAGGAAAAGCTTTACCTTATGGCACATGTTTCATGATCTTTCGAAAGTTGAAGAAACGAGACATTGGTCCGCTGGCCATCAACAAAATTGTATTCTTACTTGCAAGAAATTGGTGTTGTTTTTTATTGAATGCTGTTTTATGTTACAGTTCTTGATTACAACCAAATGTAAATCCAACCCCCCACCCCAAGTGATTAAAGGCCATTGGTAGAAGCTAAAGTCTTTTGCCCCCTCAAAAAAAAAAAAAAAATATATATATATAACTCGATATACAACTTTCAAATGCTGTTGAAATACCAAAACTGGATGATATAAAAAATAATGGTTCTTGTTTAGTAGGCTACCCAGTAAACAAACGAGAAAGACCGCATCGAAATCTCAAAGACGCTATATGAAAAACAGGTTTTCGCTGCCTAATGAGGTATTCCTTACTCCGTGACAAAGATTCAAACTTTAGCTTTTCGGGGTTGAAGGGGCAATAAAAGGTACCTAGGTTATTTTAGGTTGCGTATTTAACATATGCCTTGCTTTACCCCACCCTCCTAATGTGCAAATATGTAGCCCAAATTTG
>JAPEVW010000145.1:285000-377500 GCA_027921565.1 Artemia sinica | reverse complement strand
TTATTTCATTCTTTTTTTTTGGTTTCCCCATGGGTAATTGTATCGAACCAATGACCCTAGAAGATCTAGAGGGAGTCCATTCAAACGGAAATCAAAAGCTATGGTGCCCTTTTTAAGTGACCAAAAAGATTGGAGAGCACCTAGCCCCCCTCGAACGTCAATTTTTCTCTAAAGGACATCCGATCAAAATTTAAGATACCGATTTAATCCAGTGTAGTTGAAAACTCCAATAGCAGTGCTTTTAGTAATGACATGACCCTCCATAGTCCCTGGGGAAAGGGCTGCAAATCACCCAATTTGCTCCTATTGTTCACATACAGCATTTTTAATTGGAAAAATATACGGAAATTTTTCGGGGTAATTTTCTACAGGGAGGGGGGAGGGGAGAATTTTCGGTGGGGAGGAAAGTTTGACACGCAGAATTGACACGTAGGAGGAAGGTAAGGGGACTTCCTGGCATGATTTGAAAAACATTTAATCAGAAATTAGATAAATAAAAAAGTTTTTTGTTGAAAGTAAGGAGCAAAATTGAAACTTAATATGAAAAGAAATTATTACTTATATGAGAGGAGTTGCCCATTCTTCAGTACATCGCTCTTTACGCTAGAGTAACACATTTCTCCCAATCCCTTAAGAGCGACTCTTGAAACACAATGACCATTGAATTAAAATTAATTAAAAATAAACTTTCCGAAAAAGAAGTTTTTCAAAGAAAAATAAAGAGTATTAATAAACTTAACACCGTCAGAAATAAATGCCTATAATAATTAAAACTCAAACCGACCAAAAATTATTATTAATGAATAAATGGAACCCAAAACTAAGAGAAATTAAAATGAACGATCATCGAATTCCTGGTATGATTTGAAAAACATTTAATCAGAAATTAGATAAATAAAAAAACAAATTTTTTGCTGAAAGTAAGGAACAAAATTGAAACTTAATATGAAAAGAAATTGTTCCTCATATGAGAGGAGTTGCCCATTCTTCAGTACATCGCTCTTTACGCTAGAGTAACACATTTCTCCCAATCCCTTAAGAGCGACTCTTGAAACACAATGACCATTTAATTAAAATTAATTAAAAATAAACTTTCCGAAAAAGAAGTTTTTCAAAGAAAAATAAAAAGTATTAATAAACTTAAGACCGTCAGAAATAAATTCCTATAATAATTCAAACTCAAACCGACCAAAATTACTATTAATGAATAAATGGAACCCAAAACTAAGAGAAATTAAAATGAACGATCATCGAAAACATAGAGATAGCAGGTACTAATAAGTAGTATGAGCATAAGGCTCCCGAGCAGAGCTCTGTTACGTCAAGACATCCGTGACAAGATTCCGAGCAGAGCCTTGTTACATCATAGCATCCATAGGGAAAATAGCTTTGGATTCCGAGCAGAGCCCTGGTAAGATTCCCCCCCCTGGTCAAATTCCCATGACAGCCTTGGCAAGTTTCCCAAATTTTTCAGTATTATTAATTGGAGTGTGGTCGGGATGATAGAAAAGTAGCAATAACAGGGAATTCTAAATGGAGTTCCTAGTCCCTCGCACCTGTGTAATGCGGTCAGCTGGAAAGATTTTTACCGGAGCCCTCTGACGTCACGGCATCCATAGGGAAATTAACATGGGATTCCGATGGCAGCCCTTTGATGCCACGACAGCCCTGTTGCCCGGTGTTCTATTATTTTTGTTTTTCTATTAAAACCTTAAAAGGTCATTTTGTAAGAAATCATTTCTAAACATGTTTTCGATGTCCTAGAACCCATTTTTATTGACTGGGAGTCAGTTTCTTTTTAGCGGTGAGAGAGGAGTGTCAGGGTTAAAATGAATAAATTGGACGGACAGAAAATTTTAGGTAATCTTGTTACTCTGAAGAAATGGTTAATTTTAGATGATAATTTGCAAATATTATCAGTGCAGAAGAGAATCTTTACTAAGAGGATGATTGATAATACAATGAGAAATGAGTGTCCATCTCTGGACTATTGTCTGAGACTTATGTGTCTTGGTCCCCAGGCATTTAATCAATTTATAGATATATAGAGACGAAAAAAATGACATTGCACATCTGTTTGAAGATTACACAGAGTTTCAGTTACTCCTCCCATTTCTCTAGTGACCCGATAAGTTAAAACTAATAGCCAAGAACATTCATTTTCCTCAATCAGTTTCTTTTTGGAAGCGAGACAGTCAGCATCGAAAAAATGTTTTACACATGCCCATAATGCTTCTATACTTTGGGGAGTTGGCCATCCCGTGAGAACTGTACTTATGCTGATGACTATAATGAAAAGTTTGAATTACACAATCGATGTAAATTGCATAGAGGATATGCATTGCAAATTAAAGACTGTAATTCCTGTGTTGAAGAGATTTGTGACTCTCATAATAGAGGTTTCTTATGCTCCAATTGTCACTATGACGAATTTAATCAATGGAAAAATGCTTACCCTGGTATGATTGTGAAAAACCCTAAACGTGAGTTCAGTTTATTTTTAAGAGACTGGTATCGTTGTGGCTTTAAACTGTTTTCGGAAGAAGAACCTGGTCTAGGCTTCAATTGCTGGAATAAAAAAGAGCCTGGTTTTCATGACATCACTGTGAAGATACTGGCTACTTTGATTATAAACCTACACACCTTTATATGGCTGTTACAGAAAGTGATTCTTCATATCAGAATTTTGTATGTGACATAGCTTCAAATAAGGAAATTAAAACACATGAATTTTATAATATGAATCAGAGTAGTATTATTGACTTTACAAAGAGATTATATAAAAATGAAGTTACATTATATTGTAGAAAATGTGAACCTTACTTTGCATTTCAAGATAAATACAAGTTGAATCCTGATGAGCTGCTGCCACTTATCGTTTCTGATGATTACCTATACGTAGAAGAAGAAATCCAAAAAGGACCCAGTGTATTGTATGCATAAAAATTTCATTAATAAACAAATTTACATACATTCTTAAGGCATTTCACTTTTAGAGCACCGAAATTTATATTATAAATATAGGAAAGAGTATTTTCAACTAGAAACTCGTTCAATCGAGGATTCTCGCCACAAATCTTGAGGAATTCAATGTAAGTATGTCCACGACATCGGAAAACAATATATTATAAGGCATGAAAACCACAGATTTGCGTTGATAGATACCCGCTTCCAATTTCGAATAATAGATTTTCCGCTCTGCTCAAGAAAATTTTTAATGTGAAGTGTGTAGAATGTATATGGTAGGCCAAGAGGATCAAAAAACTCTACACTCTTTCTTGTTTGAAAGATGCATAACCAATGCCTCTTCTTTACACTTGATGGACTACTATTAACAATAATAATGGTATTGTCAGTATGTTGAATATGCTCCAGGAAATCTGAAGGTATGCAATAGGATTTAGATTTGGACATGTAGGAGTCTATATTAGATATACTGATTATTTGATACGTGTTCATGGTGCCAAGTCTAATAAAACACTACCATTGGGGGTAATTTCCCAATAGGTTTCAAATTGATTTAGTGAGATTAATGAAATACTTTCTTCCAATGACTCGGCAAAGGTACACTCTAAACGCACATTACCCGTCCGGACAATACTCACATCTTGAGTTTGTTGGATTTGAGGACAAATCCAACAAAATGATACCGTGAGTTGTCGTCAACATTTCTTCAGTTATGCCATTTTAGAATAATTGAGAATCTCGATCTAGGGATTGCATTGTCAATTCATATAGGGTCCTGTAGGGTTTATCAAAGGACAAATTGTAGAGAGGAATTCCATTTACTTTACACACAAGCGATGAAAGTCCAAATAGTTCAAATTTACGTGGAGACTTTGTCCATGATCCAACAGTGCTAGCCCTTTTTACAAAAGCCAATGCCAATTTTGAAGGAATTTCATCATTGGTAAACGATGAATCGGTATAGGTACGGGTACCCGTAGCAATATGGCGTTGATTCGTGATTGTGTGAGGCACGAGCAATTTGATATTATTTCCAGTGGCTCTTAATTTTTCAATTGCCAAAGCAACAGGACTCATAACTTGATTTTTTTGAACATGAAGTAATGCCGACTTGAGATAGACAGATACATCGGGTGCAGCTTTTCGTACTTACTACCAAGAATGTAGTACTACCCAGTACTTTTCGCATAATAAAATCGGACGGTGAGAGTTGTAGCTTTATATCAATCTTTACATTGGAAGGCAACCATTGCGGCATATTAAATATCTCATGATTTAGTTTCCCAGCTAAATGCAAATCTTTAGTTGTCACATCTCTAAGTATATTGGTAGTTTCAGTATCTGTCTTATATTCATATCCAATAACTATACCTGTCAATAACTTATAAGACATTGGAGTCATCAACGTGAAGTTTATATAACTTGCATAATTTAAAAGATTGTTGCTCGTGCTCAACAATGTTCCATTTATGTAGACACTTATTTGTCTAAATAAATTGAGTAGTATGCAATTTTCTTAGAATAACCCCTCGGCTGCACTTGGGTTTTTCATTGTTAGATTTTTCAACAATGACATTTAAATCTATAAATGTCGAAGTCAATACAATGTAGTAGCCTTCATTGGAATAAATTTGAAAATGAATATTTTCAGAGAGCGGCTGTTGCGGATAAAATTGTTCATAGTATCTACGTTTTACACTTATATCTACATTTTCCGCATTGAAAAGATTCGGAGATTAGGTGACTGAAGGATGAGATTCTTTATGTGTTAGATATGCCATTTTCTAGGAAAAGAAATCCTTTTTCGATCTTTTTACTTTCTTCTTTGATGCTTTACGCTTCCGGGCTGAGTTGAGACTGATGAGTGATGAGGTCTTT
Source organism: Artemia sinica (assembly GCA_027921565.1). Taxonomy (NCBI): domain Eukaryota; kingdom Metazoa; phylum Arthropoda; class Branchiopoda; order Anostraca; family Artemiidae; genus Artemia; species Artemia sinica. The sequence goes on along the minus strand of JAPEVW010000145.1, from coordinate 372,655 downwards.
GGCACTCTTTTTAAACCTTTTCCGTGTTTTTCCAATCGTTCGCCAAGGGATCGTGCGTTCAACCTGATATTTTATGAAACACTTTCTTGGAAATCCTTGCCAGAGCCCCAATCATGTAATGTAGAGGACGCAAAATCCGCGGCAACCGGTGCAATATATTTTTTAGCCAGGGTAGTGCAAAGCGAAACCGTTTAGTAAACCAATTGCCGAGACCATAATCGGACATTGACAAACAACCCCTGTAATAGTCCATTCCATGCCCCAATTGTCGTGGTCCAAGAGTAGCAACATAGCAATCAATTTCAGGACATACAAACGGAGGTCTATTAGCCATTTCACTGAATGGGTCGAAAATGACATGTAATTACGGCCATACCTTTTGTTATTGCTAAAGAATCACCCAACTCTCTTCTTAATGTTAACTGACAGAGCTCCAAATGTTAATTGTTGACTGGAAGTGTATTGAAGGTGCTTTATATTGTTGTGCAGAATGTGGTCATTAGAGGTTTTTCGTTCAAGAACACATAGGAGGGGGGCTATTGATCTTTCGACAAAGGATGCGTAAAAATATGCAACTGTCCGAGGAGAAGGTGGGTGGATACTCTGCGAAAATGACGCGATTCATGCCACAGGAACTTCCAACAATTTTACCATTGATTATATTATGTTTAAAATCAAGAACTTCACGTAAATCTTCATTGAGATTAACCTTTTCATTGTCAATGGGTGAACTAGTGTAGATTTTGCTCTCTTCCTTTGAATTAATTAAAAAAACTTTTTCCACAAAACAAGTTTTTCAAAAAAAAGTGAAGAACTCCATTAAACCAAAAATGAACAAAATAGAATCAACTTATGTACCAAGCATAAAACTACCACAAATCAGTATCAATAAATAATGAAGTCCAAGGCAAACAGAAATCAAAATAAGTCAAACTCAAAACGAGCAGAAATTAATATGAGTAGGGTTCTAAACCCCATGCGTTCTAAAAGCTAGAATATAATTTGTATTTTACTGAAAAAATACAAATGAATTTACTGAAAAAATGTGTATGGTCAGTTTACTGAACAAAATAGAATCAAATAATCTACCAAGCATACAACTACCACAAATCAGTATCAAAAAATAAATGAAAATCAAAACAAACAGATATTAAAATATATCAAACCCAAAACGAGCAGAAATTAATCTGAATAGGGTTGTAAATCCTATGCTTTCTAAAAGCCAGAATATAATTTGTATTTTATTCAAAAAAAATTTTTATGTTTTCTCTTTTATAACCTTAAGAAATCAAAAATTAATTAAGATTTATGGAATAAATATCAGCATATGTACATTAAACTGACAATGCATGGTTTTTCCAGTAAATTCATTTGAATTTTTTTCAGTTCTTTACTGAAAACGTTTGACACTAAGAGCTCAAAATCTTATTCTATGGACAAAAAATGTATGTTTTTCTTTTTAATTCTTATATAGTTATTCTTAAAAAAATTCTTTTTAATGTTTTCACTTTTATAACTTTAAGAAATCAAAAATTAATTAAGATTTTAAGGAATAAATATCAGCATATGTATATTAAACTGACAATGCATATTTTTTTCAGTAAATTCATTTGAATTTTTTCCCTTGAATTTCTATTTCCCTTGAAAATTTTGAATGAAAATTCTGTGAATGCAGAATAAAAACACAATTGAAAAATTAAAATGAAAAAGAAAAAAAAATAATACCGTTTTTGATACATTTTCTTGACTAATTATGAATACACACATAGGTGGGCGTGTAGTAATAATTTAAGCTCGAAAAATGACTAACTTACAATAATACTTCTTATCATGTTAAAAATTACCTTATTAGCAGTCATGTTAAAATTACTGAGAATTACAAAGTTGAATCGGAGCTCTCAAGCAGGGATGTAGCTCCAACACTTTATTGGGGGAGGGGGCAAGAGTGATCTCCATCCGAAAAGTCAAGAGCATGGGCTATAGAATAATTTTTTCTCCAAATCATTGCCCGCCTGAAGCAACGCCACTGCTTTCAAGGTTATTTTTAGAAATATAATTAATTATGAATAAATTTTGTTGGCCATAGAATAAGATTTTCAGCCTCTTAGTGTCAAACGTTTTCAGTAAGGAACTGAAAAAAATTCAAAGTAATTTACTGAAAAAATATGCATTGTCAGTTTAATGTACGTATGTTTATATTTATTCCATAAAATCTTAATTAATTTTTGATTTCTTAAGGTTATAATAGTGAAAACATTAAAAAAAATTGAAAAATACAAATTATATTCTGGCTATTAGGAAGCATAGGGTTTAGAACCCTACTCATATTAATTTCTGCTCGTTTTGAGTTTGACTTATTTTATTTTCTGTTTGTTTTGGGTTTCATTTATTTATTGATAATGATTTGTGGTAGTTTTATGCTTGGTACATAATTTGATTCTATTTTGTTCAGTAAACTGACCAAACAAATTTTTCAGTACATTCCTTTGAATTTTTTCAGTAGAATACAAATTATATTCTAGCTTTTAGAACACATGGGATTTAGAACCCTACTCATATTAATTTCTGCTCGTTTTGAGTTTGACTTATTTTATTTTCTGTTTGTTTTGGGTTTCATTTATTTATTGATAATGATTTGTGGTAGTTTTATGCTTGGTACATAATTTGATTCTATTTTTGTTCATTTTTGGTTTAATGGAGTTCTTTACTTTTTTTGAAAAACTTATTTTGTGGAAAAAGTTTTTTTAATTAATTTCTGTTCGTTTTATATTGACATAGTCTTTTTCAGGGAGAAAGAAAAAGCCTCTTCTAAACTTAAACAACCATCCTATCCATAAAGACCTTAAATATCCCCTGGGCGTAACTTACAATCCTTGCCCCTTATCTGTGGGGTTTGTTTCAACCCCAAAAGCCAGGTTGTATGATATTTAAACTATTTTGAATAGAATGGCTATCTCAAAATTTCTATTAGATGCATTTCTATCGATATGACGATATTTATTCCTTAAAATCCTAAAGGATTTTCGATTTCTTAAACTTATAAAATTGAAAACATTTAAAAGAATTTTTGTCAATAAAGTAATAATTATATTCTGGTTTTTAAGAAAGCATAGGGTTTAGCATTAACCCCTGTTTGCATTCTGTTTTGTATTAGCTTTCCGTCGAAGACTCAAACGCCATTCTAATCCTTTCATCCTAGGACATGCTGATATCTGATATCTAATATGAGCTGATATCTAAAGAAGCCATGAATTTTTAATTAGTAAAACAAAAGTATGTTATAAAATCATAATTAAAATATTTATTTCTGAATTTTTCTAGTACGGCTATATCTAATATCATGTTTATCTAATTTATGTTCGTTTTTTATTCATTCTTGTAAAAAAAAATGACAAAAATAATAATAAATAAAATTTAAACGAAATAAATTGAAATTAAAGTGCATTAATTAAAATTGGCATTTGAATTGGCCTCGAATTTTAAATTAGTTCCTTGATCCGAGTTCTAATGTCAGCAACAAAAAGATCAGAATAATGTTTGAAAGGAAGTTCTTTCACAATAATGAGAAATTCATTTTATTCTGTTATAAAACTTGAACTATTGATCTATAATAAAATGTTTCGAGTCAAATTTTAGTTTACAGACAGCTAACATTGATATAATATGTTAATAGGCCAAAATGTCATACTCAAATGTAACTATAATCACTTTCGACTATTAAAAAGGGCACTAGCCCTTTGAATTTCCAATCGAATGAGCCCTTTTTCTAGTTTCTACGCCAACTGTCCTGAATGCTGTGGGCGGAGTGTCCTGCTCAAAGGTATATTTTCCTGAACTTTAAACTGCGTGGAACAAAATGGCTATCTAAAAATTTTGAATCAATGTGTTTGGGGAAATGGTGGGTGTGGAAGGGGTGTTAGTTGCCTTCCAATCACTTTCGACTATTAAAAAGACACTAGCCATTTCATTTTCTAATCGAATGAGCCCTTTTGAAGTTTCTACGACAAATTGTTCTATAAAAACCTTGTATGCCCAAAGGGCATAACTTACAACCCTTGCCCTGAGGGCTGTTGGGGAGTGTCCTCCTCAAAAAATTATTTTTCTATCTGGAAATCCACAACACTAAACAAAATGGTTATCTAAAAATTTTGATTGGATGTGTTTGGGAAAAATGTGGGCGAGAGAGGGGGACTAGTTGCCCTCAAATCACTTTTGACTATTAAAAAGGGCACTAGCCCTTTGAATTCACAATCGAATGAACCGCTTTTCAAGTTTCTACGACAAAGATTTCAATGAAAACTTATATTCCCCCAGGGTATAACTTATAACCCTTGCCCTGAAGACTGTGGGGGAGCGTCCTGCTCAAAAGTATAACTTCAACTTTAACTATGTGGAACAAAGTGGCTATCTCAAAATTTTGAATCAATGTGTTTGGGGAAATGGTGGGTGTGGAAGGGGTGTTAGTTGCCTTCCAATTACTTTTGACTATTTAAAAGGGCACTAGCCATTTCAATTTCTAATCGAATGAGCCCTTTTTGTAGTTTCTACGATAACGCGTTCTATAAAAACTTTGTATGCCCCCAGGGCATAACTTACAACCCTTGACCTGAGGGATGTGAGGGGTTTTCATCCTAAAAGACCTAATTTACAGAACTAAAAATTAAGTTGAATAAAATTGCTATCTCAAAATTTTGATTGGATGTGTTTGGGGAAAAGGAGGGTGAGAGAGGGGGGTTAGCTTCCCTCCAATCACTTTCGACTATTAAAAAGGGCAATATTCCTTTGAATTTCCAATCGAATGAGCCTTTTTTGAAGTTTCTATGACAACACCTTCTATAAAAACCTTATATGCCCCCAAGCCATAATTTACAACCCTTGCCCTCAAGGCTGTGGGGGAGTGTCCTCCTCAAAAACATAATTTCTATCTGGAACTAAACTACGCTGAACAAATTGGCTATCTCAAAGTTTTGATTGGATGTGTTTCGGGTAATGGTGGCCGTGGAAGGGGTGTTAGTTGCCTTCCAATCACTTTCGACTATTAAAAAGGGCACAAGCCACTCCAATTTCCAATTGAATGAGCCATTTTCGAAGTTTCTATGACAATTTCTCCGGTACGAATTGCCCTGCTCTAAAGGAATAAATGATACATAATAAATGATACAGTGTGCCAACATCGTTCGTATAAGCCCTCAGGGCATAACTTAAAACCCTTGCTCCGAGGGTTGTGGGGGGGTGTTCTACTCAAAAACATATTTTCAATCTGGAATAAACTACGCTGAACAAAATGGCTATCTCAAAATTTTGATTGGATTTGTTTAGGGGAATGATGGGTGGGGGGGACAAGTTACCTCCAATTACTTTCGAATATTAAAAAGGGCACTACTTCTTTGAATTTCCAATCGAATGAGCCTTTTTTGAAGTTTTCTACGACAACACCTTCTATAAAAACCTTATTTTCCCCCAGGGCATAACTCAAAACCCTTGCCCCGAGAGTTGTGGGGGGATGTCCTCCTCAAAAACATATTTTCTATCTGGAAATCAACTACGATGAACAAAATGGCTATCTCAAAATTTTGATTGGATGTTTTGTGGGGAATGATGGGCGTTGGGGGGGGGCTAGTTGCCCGCCAATCACTTTCGACTAAAAAAAGGGCACTAGCTCTTTAAATTTCCAATCAAATGAGCCTTTTTTTTAAGTTTCTAAGACAACGCCTTCTACAAAAACCTTATATGCCCCCAGGGCATAACTTAAAACCCTTGCCCCGAGGGTTGTGGGGGAGTGTTCTCCTCAAAAGCACATTTTATATCTTGAAATCAACTACGCTGAACAAAATGGCTATTTCAAAATTTGATTGGATGTGTTGGGGGAATGATGGGTGTGCGGGGCTACTTGCCCTCCAATCACTTTAGACTGTTAAAAAGGGCACTAGCTACTCCAATTGCCAATCGAATGAACCCTTTTCAAAGTTTTCTACGACAACTCCTTCAATACAAAGTGCCCGGGTATGGAGAAAGAAGAAAAAAATAAATAAATAATACATTGTGCCCACATCGTTCTTTACTTAGGCAGCGCTGAGCGCGCTGCCTACTAAATATCTGAATTGAAAGGCGCCATTTTTACGATATAAAATTTTTTGTTGATAGCACGACATAAATCATTCCTACTCCCAAACTCCTTATAAGATAATGCGACAAAGGGGTATTCATATGAACTGATCTTTTCAATTACATGTTGATCGTTAACGATCGGCCAGTCATGTGGTCTAATTTTTATATCATATATAAGATCCTTTCATAGGATATCATATTCATTTTTGAAATGTAATTTACAAGAGTAGCTTCATACCTTCCCTCAAGTTTAATGGCATGGGAGAGTTTTGTTAAAAACTTTCTCGCTTTGTCTTAAACGTCTACCCAGGAATCAAAATCAGAGATCTATCCTAGCCAGCAAACAAGCAACTGTCGCTTACCCTTGCGAGTACGTGTCTTTAAAACTTTTTCAATTTGATAGATTCCTCTATTTCCACCTTTTTGCAATTCATAGTCATAAAAACCGCCAAGAATCTCTTCATCTTTCATATCACGAAGCCGATACGTTACAGGTTTAGTGTCCAAGGCTTTTGACACGTTAAAAGGTTCAGTGCTCCACAAGTTATTTCTATTTAAAAAAAATATTTCTTGTGCGATTGATTCGAAGAGTATCACAAACATTAATTTTTTCTTCTCGGCCTGTTCATTAGAATATTGTTTAAGAAAAAGTCTAGTGTCACTAAGTCAAGTCTAGTGGCTAACCTTTAACAAGGATCGATGAGGGTGTTGAACGTAAATCAACATGGTTTATCTAAGTTTTGAAAAAATACAGCAGTATTTATTAATGTACAACACCTTGAAATTAAAATTCGAATTGTTCGTATCAAATGTTCAGCCAATGCCGCCTTTATAGGACTATGACTATGATAGAGTAGTGTATTATATTCCAATAAAACCCTCTTTACATGTGGATTAACAAATTCAATTCCACGATCTGTTTGAATTTTTTATATGAATCCTGTTCAAAGATGGATTCAAGAGCTTTAGCAATTTCATTGTCTCTCTTTGACTGCAGTGGAATTGCATATGCGTACCGACTAAAAAACACTTATTGAAAGTAAAACAAACTTGTAGGGTTCATTATGACGTCTTTGAATCGCGTCTAGAGTTAAACGATCTGCCTGTAATATATGCAGAGGGTAAAAGGCTTAAGTTTTTCGATTGTCAAGACCTCTAATCCTATGATTTCGATGAAGAGTATAAATAGGTTACTTTTGTAAATACCCCTTTCTTCGCTATTTTTTAATTTCGGTAACCTCAGCAATTGTAGTGGGAGAACTTAAACTTCCTCGTTCTCCAATATTTTCATAAACAGCTTTCAAAACTTGATCCATTTTGAACGTACACGTAGTGTGAAGCGTCCGCTACCCTTTTGCAGACTACTGGGTGATGATGAATCAATATCAATACGTCTTCGCTTTTGTCTAGCTACCACCGGCGTCATTAAATCAATGTTTCTTCTAGGTGTGCTCGTATTTTCCAAGAAAGATTTAAAATCATCATCTTCTACCTTTAATGTTGTTGATGGACTATGTTCTTTTAATTTCTTTAGAACTTACTTATTGGTAATAAGACTTTTGGGGAAATTTGACGACTTAAAAAATTTATATAAATCACTATCAAGGGATTCAAGTCTTTTACAATTTGCAATCAAATCCGATAACAAATCATTTAAATTGTTACTCTTGCCCTGGATGATAACATCATTCTTTTTCTCCTCATTTTGTTCTTTTTCGGCTAGATAAGTCAAGAGTCTTTTAATTTGCTGACGATAGGATAGAGGCAACAAGTCTACAACACTTGTTAATGAATCTTCTTTTTTCGGTTTTTTCAAAGTTTCAAAACAATCAGTATTTTCAAAAGTTTGATCAATTATATTTACTTTGAGCGGTTTTTCACAATAAGGTTTTTGTTTGTTGACACGTCCAAGGGCATTTTTAAGTAAAATTAATGTTTCATCGTAGGCAATTGTTTCGTTTTTGATGAATTTATAAATATTATCTTCAAAGTCCTCTTTAGGAGAAACAAAAAGTCCAATTGGCGTCAATTTATAAGGTTTAGTCATTTCTAGAGAATGGTATTAACAAGTCCGGTGATTATCGGCAGTAACAATGAAAAAAAATTACCACCCGCTTGAACAAGACGCTTTCTTTTACAGTTTACTTTCTTTTTGCAAGCTAGAGCACGTACAAGTGACGGTTGTTGCTTTCTCTGTTGTCTAACACCATCTGACAGTTGAGCATTACCTTCTATTAAATTTAAACAAAGTTCCAACAAGAGATTAATAAATTACTTGTCTGTGCCACGTTTGAGTATTGCTTTCCTAAGCCGCGGTTTCGAATTTGCTAACACAGAAAATACATGTCGACGTTTATTTAGTTTCTTCGACGTCATGATAGCGACTAATGACTTTTTTACTATTCACGGGTAGATATACAGTAATTTAATTATCAAAAATAGCTGTGACTACATGCAACTCTTCGGGCGTGTTTTGATTCAGGTCCAATAAAATGTAGCCATAAGGTTTATTAGTAGCTTGATTGTACGCCGAAAGTAATAATTTGGGTTCGCCGGGATAGATTTGTTGGGATAGAGTTATAAAAGAACTTTAATCGCGAACCACTCTATAGATAATATAGTAAGTACATATCAAAGTAAGTGTTCTCATACATTTACGCTGATGAAAAAGATTATGGAGCACAACTTTTACAGAAATTTGTTTTGTTGAGCATTATCTTCCGTTAAATTTAAACAAAGTTTTGACAAGAGATTAATAAATTCCTTGTCTATGCCATGTTTGAGTAGTGCTTTTCTAAGCTGCGGTTTTGAATTTGCTAACACGGAAAATAAATGTGGATGTTTATTTAGCTTCTTCGACGTCATGAAAGCGACTAATGACTTTTTAACTATTCACGGGTAGATATACAGTAATTTAATTTTCAAAAATAGCTGTGACTACACGCAACTCTTCGGGCGTGTTTTGATTCAGGTCCAATAAAATGTAGCCATAAGGTTTATTAGTTGCTTGATCGTACAACGAAAGTAATAATTTGGGTTCGCCGGGATAGATTTGTTGGAATAGAGTTATAAATGAACTTTAATCGCGAACCACTCTATAGATAATATAGTAAGTTCATTTCGAAGTAAGTGTTCTCATACATTTACGCCGATGAAAAAGATTATGGAGCACAACAGTTACAGAAATTTGTTCATGATGTGACCGGACCGTGAATAATTGTAACATTTCCTGTGACCATTCTTCAATAGATTCAGCTAAATCGTCACTAATCAACCACGAATTTGGCGCAATGCTAGTAAACTCGTCAAGTCCTTTTATAAATTTTATGCTTGGATCAATACTCTTTATTTTATCATCAGATTTTTGCCATATACTATATCAATAAAAGATATTTTTCAGATTCTCTAAAAGCATTTTATTGTGGTTTTGAATTATTTTCGTTAATAGTGTTGCATTGCCGCACATGGAGGGTCGACAAATAAATGATCTGAATGTTTTTTTTTAATTGATACATGCTCCTCCAATATCAAAATGCAACTAACGAAACCTAACCTTAATCTGTTGAATAAATACTCAATGGAAATAGAATACATGGTTTCGTTAATTCACATATATATATATATATATATATATATATATAATATATATATATATATATATATATATATATATATATATATATATATATATATTATATATATATATATATATATAATATATATATATATATATATATATATATATATATATATATTATATATATATATATATATATATATATATATATATATATAATATATATATATATATATATATATATATATATATATATATATATATATATATACAAACGCAATAAAAAAAACATGAAAATAAACACTTGAACATATATACATTTTGCAGTTGGACATATAAAGAATGAGCACTTGAACATAGACAATGAAAAAGCACCACCCGTGAATTGCGGGCAGGCGGCCGGCATCTGGGAGGCGACCAAAAGGTGCCGCGGCCGGGGCGGTGGCAAGAAGGTGCCGCTGGAAGAAGAAACATAAACCCTTAATAAACACTTGAAAATTACCGCTGTGCGCAACGAAAAAAAATTATAAATATAAATGACTAGATAAAAAGGCAGTGCTTAGCTGGCGACAGAAAAATCGGCCCTCCTCCCCCACAGACGGCACCCCTTCCCAGAAAATGGAAAGCCAGGCGTTGATGGCATTTGTCCTATTACCCTCACATCAATTTTTCAAAATTGTATGAAAGTTTTCTCGCAGACTGGCTTCAAATGAAAACCCTCCAACTCATTAATCTTAGAAAGTTTGGTAATATTAAATCCACGTCAACATCTCATTACCTGATCCATCTTGTTTATACCATGGGCAAATTATTTGAAAAACCTAACACTTGGCTTAATCTGATTTCTATTGATCTTCATAAAGCTTTAGATTTGGTTAACCACAGTTTACTCATAGATAAACTTATAAATGAATTCCATATTGAAACTTTCCTTGTTAAGCTTGTTGCCTGTTTTCTCTCTAATAGATCTCAAGCAGTTAAGTATCTAAATTTTTTCCCAGATCATCTCCCCATATTTGATGGCATTCCTCAGGGGACTATTCTAGGCCCTCTCCTTTTTCTCTTCTGATTAACACCGTTTCAGCCCTTTATGACAATAGGTGGCAATTTTTCGATGACTTGACAGTTTTAGTGATGTTTCATAAAAACTTTTTCAGCAACCCAATGGGCATACTCCAAGATACTGCCAGTGAGGCCTCTGCCCTTGACATGACAGTTAACCCTTCTAAATCAGTAAATCCATAGTCTCATTAAGTTTCCTTAAATCCCCTCCCCTTTTCTTATTCCTATTCCTCCTAAAACATCTGTCACGTCTCATAAGATCCATGGTGTTACAATTTCTTTCAAGTTGAAATGGATGCCCATATAAATAATATCCTACGGCAAGCAAACTCCTCACTTTCCCTCCTTAAACTTTTAAATAAATTTAGTTACCCCTATCACATTTGCTACAAGTATACATTTCTTTTGTGTGTCCCAAATTAGAGTATACTTGTCCTTTGTGGCACCCTGACCTCTCAAATGAAGCAACACAAAAGATTGAAAATGTCCAAAAAAGAGCTCTAAGAATTATTTGTTTTAAAAAGACAAAGTACCATATTTGCATTTGTTAAATGTTTCTAAACTAGAGACCCTCGAGCGAGGAAGAAATAATTCGTGCCTCCGTTTTGGTAAGTTGGTACTTCTGAACCCCCGCACTGCGAACCTTTTCCCTAAAACACCATGTACCTGATAGAAATCGTTCTACACGAACCTATAGCCACCTTATCTCCCATTCTTTGTACTACCTTGCAGTATAATAAATCTTTTATCCCTTTTTTACTGATATAATAAATAGTTGTTAATTTGTAGATAAATCTTATCTTATCTCTAACAAATAAAAGAAAAAATTCGTTTTTCTTGTTTTTTGTTGCCTATCCCCTTTTTATGTTGTTTTTTAAACATTTTTTAATGTGTATATTATTTAATTTTTTTAGTTTTATTAGTTTTTATCTTTTTAACTAGTTGCCATTTTGCAGTTTTTAATATAACTGACAATGGAATGATATATCATTCCAATATTCTTTTGTATTGTTTGCCAATTTTTTAGTTGTTGTGCTTTTGTTATGATTCTCTTGTTTATTTGTTTTTTCATGGACTTCGCAATTCGAATTCGGCACTTCGGGGCTTGTGATAGTAATTTCTCGAAATAAATATCTTTCTATCTATCTATCTATCAACATTAGGGCTTTCTCCAGACCAAGTTGCTTTCTGTAATTTACAAATTCACCTCGATTTGAAGTAAGGTAGGGGCCACTTGCTAGTGCCTCAAGACCGCCCGCACGTACATTGACTTTGTCCGATATGGTTGACATGGCTTTTTTCTCAATCTGAAATATATAGTTTTTATATTTTAAAGAGCGAATGGCCATGACACTCACTCTTGGAACTAAATTATTTTCTATAAAGTTGCTATAAACACATTTGGTGAAATTTTCTTTTACATAGTGCGATGGCATCCCCTTACAGACTTTTTGGTAACCTTATTGTGCTTTTCCACACAGTACACCTTCGGACTGGGAAAGACACCATGGGATACCAAGTCGCTCCTCGTCTTGGATTTTAGTTTAAGCAATTGATTTGGGGCCTGGCGTTTCACCAGCTCTAGATAGGCGGACTCATCCCAGTTTGTAAAAACCTTCCGGGAGCTAATGTAATCTCCATTTTCCAAATCATGTAACAGATTATCTGTTTGAACTTTGAACAGGAGTGAATCGGTGTCTCCATAATACACCTAAACTTGTCCCATTCCCGGCAATTGGCGCTTACACACATTGTAATAAAACTGCAACATGAGTTTCTTTGAAATTTCCAAAATGACACTGCCAGTGACAATGTTTTAATTTAAAACTACGTTTCTTTTTTCTATATAAGAGGACCATATTGGAGTCTATGATCGTGAAAGATGTGAAGTTTGGATCTGCAATGATTTGGGCACATTCTTTTGGGTCTGTCAAAACGTCACAACGACTCCTGTTGTGCAAACTCTCACATATCTTACCAAAGGCCGAAATTAAAGTAAGTTTAAAGATTTCTTTTTCGACCTTTGTTTTTGATTGAGACCATTTTTTGACTAAAGTGTCAACAAACGTCTTAATATAAGGTCTCTGATTGAATTGGAGAGCTCTATGAATCTTTGTGACATTAAGACCGTAGGCCAGCATCCACCGCAAAAGAACGTATTGTACAATAATATTCCGTTTTGGCTCAAGGTCGGCAATAAGTTTTTGTTTTGAAGGTCTCCAGCACAAACCTTAATTCTCTACCAAAGATAAAATGTACCGACTCAAAGAGTCCCTAAGCACCGTTCTATTTATGCAGGGGAAAGCAAAGTCCTTTACCAAGTCATGAAGTTCCAGAGGCATTTCACCGTCACTTTCGAAAAACCATTCTCGTTGACCATTATCCTCAACAGTGGGAATGTTGGGGAAATCTGGAACAGAAGGTTTTCAAGCCAATAGTAATTCCCATATGGCAAATAAAAGTCAGACATTATCGACGGATAAAGGGAATTCATATCCAAGAAAACGGCGTTGGACTTTTCATCCCATGTGTTGTCCAGTCGGGTCGGTTTCAAGGATACGATCCCCGTGAAAAATATACCGTCCTTGCATGGATCTCACTATAAACAGGGGATGATCCAAGTCAGCGATCAGACCTGTTTTTGCTCCACTAATTTTAAGGATTAAATCCATCACCACATCAGGAGTGGAAAAATAATACCCCAAATCTAGCCCTAATTCTTCGGTGATTTTGTCCGTAATTTTACAGACAATATCCAACAACGTCAATACATCACTCGTCAGGTTAATTTTACAATAATTCCACCCTTTTTTACAACCTCCCTTTGCCCAAACCCTCTTGGCAGATTCATAATCGGCAGTGGTGCACTGATGATCGCGAAGTGAATCATAAAATTCTGCGATTGGCAGCAATTTTTCCTCACATAGCTTCGAGGCGGAGCTGTAGTACTTGCACGGGTATATGCCCTTACACTTTAAAAAATTCTATACTTCCTCATCTGTGAAGAGTTGTTTGAGGAGTGGGAAACTATTAAAATCATCGCTTTTCGGTACTTGAATGAGTTGACCTAAAGATTTTGGTAAAAAACTATATGAATCTAGGAAACAGATTCTATTCAAGTACGCTTTACCATTATCAAGTGCTTGCCATTTAAATACAAGACTAGCATTTAAATTCTAAGATATAGCTGTGCCTACACAATCTTCCCCTCCCAACGTATCAACAAAATCTACCAATTGGATAGTATTACTAGAATCTTTTCGTGCTTGGGCAAAAGAGATTGCAATGGCTTCATGCTCTTTAAAGCCATTCAAATTTGACCGATCGGACACATCCTTGAGTGCAACTGCAATGTCCAGCGTCACCTTGTTGCTCTACAACCGCGTGTTTCTGAAAATTTTTGAACGGCAAGGTGGCACTGTCACCTGAAACCGTTTCCATAGACTGGTACCCATGACGCTTACAGTGTTTCAAGTGATTTTAGTTTTAATTCACTACGGAATCTTGATGGAATTGGACAGTAATAGCAAGCACCCCTTTTGCTCCCTTTACCCTCAATTAAAGCCCTGTTAGTGTGAGGGATAGGAAAGAAATGTCCAATTGACTCAGGATCTTTGGTAGGCACGTAAAGAAGCCATGCCCAGTGCTTCACTGATTCAATGGACGGTGCCCCTACGGAATATAGTATCTCTTTTTTACCACTAAGTTCCCCTTCTTCATATTCCTCGTCAAATTTTAAAACTGTAACCCCAATATTTAAATGTTCATTTGCTTTTTCAAAAATTTCAATCCCCTTGAGTGTAAGTGGATATTACCCCTTTAAATAAATAAATTCTACTTTAGGAAATTCTCCTCCCTCCCCACCGCCATTAAATGCCCAATCATCCAGCATTGTCTTACCTAACGTCCCTTTGTAGGGGTTTACGTCCTGACACAAAACCCCCTAAGCCCGTGTCGAAAGAGAAGTAACGTACACCTTTACACACCTTTAAATTTCCATTATGTTTTTTATAATTTTTTCCTCTTCCCGTGTCTTAAAACAAATTCTCTTTTAAATTTAGTTATATTAAGTTCTAATTTTTCTATAAACAAAACCGATAACCCACTCCTGTTTTCATTGTATCCCTTTATTCTATTTAAAATTCCACCCACCTAATCCAAAAGCACACCCTCAAAATTATGTAAGTCCGGATGAAGTGTCTGCATTCTTTTTTTTACATGATGCTCGCGCAGAACGCCCGAACTTGCATTTAAAAAATGATTTTAAGTGTGATGGATGCTTTTATACTGTCCCGTCCACCCACCTGCCGTATATGGTTTTTGAAAAGTGCCCGAATCTTGCTTACGTGGGAGCATCGTATATCAATACTTCCACATGATAGGGAATTGGACGGATCGCCAAACTCCACCGTATACAAGTGAATGTTACACAAAGCGGTTTCTGCTAAATACAAATCAGGCAATACTGGAGATGATCCAGCACCACTTTGCTCCCCTAAATCACTTTCCGTGGCAAGCGCTGTCTCTACCTCACTTGATGGGAAGTCTTTGAGCCATTCATAGTCTACATTAAGGCCGAGCCCCGCACAAAAGCATCTACATTAAATTCAGTGGGAGCTACACTATCCGGACTCACCCCCACACTCGGACCCTCCTCATGGTCACTAGTCTCCGGGACCTCTAGCATGTTTACGAATGACTCAATATCGTCATAGAGATTATAAGTCCAAGGTGTAGGTGGTAATGATGGTGTGTGAACCTAGAAAAATAATAAGAGCATATTAGCTCAATGGAATACTTTTGCTCTATGAAAAAGAGAATAGTTAAGAGTGAGTATACACTACCCAGAGGCATACTAATATCCCTCAGACCCCTCTTTATATTATGGCCCATAGAAGGGTAGTGTGACCTCTCGAAGTCAAAGAACCCCCACTACTCGTTGGAATGCATATTTGTATTATGAAGCATTGAATGATACCTTCGGTACTGTAACCCCGATGCCCACACTACTGCTATAACAAAACCCATTTGAATGTTTTTTTTAGATAGTCATGGAAAACTTAACCAGGGTGGGTTGCTTCTAGCCATCTGGAAATAAAGTTGTTAGCCCGAGTTAGCATTTCGTCAGAGGCATCCTCTATCACTTTAACTCCTTTGCCAAAGAATCCGTTGAGCATTTCATCGATATCAATATCACTCTAGAAAAAAGAAAAAACATAAATTGTAGGTATGAATGGAACTAACAGGGGGGGGGCACAGATGACTCCCCCAAAAAACTAGTGAGAAAGCGCTTAAACACTAACAAAATTACATTATTATTGGGTATTTCTGTGGTGGGGAGTGTTTTAAAACTAAGGGGGAGGGGCATGAAAGCTGAACAAGCAAAAGTAGCGAGTGAAAGAATTTAGAAAAGAGTGAAAAAATGACATTATTTCTGGGGGGAAGGGTCTTTTAAAACTACGGGGGAGGGGGCATGGAACCTGAAAAGACAAAAGTAGTGAGTGAAATAATTTAGAAAATAGTAAAAAGTGACATTATTTGTGCGGGGGCAGAGTCTTTTAAAACTAAGGTGGTAAATAACCTGAAGACAAATATATCGAGTAGGTACTTAAAGAATTTAGAAAAGAGTGAAAAAATGAAATTATTTCTGAGGGATGGGTCTTTTAAAACTAAGCTGGTAAATAGCCTGAAAAGACAAATGGATCGAGTAGGAACTTAAAGAATTTAGAAAAGAGTGAAAAAATGACATTATTTCTGAGGGATAGGTCTTTTGAAACTAAGGTGGCGAATAACCTGAAAAAGACAAAAGAAGTGAGTGAAAGAATTTAGAAGAGTGAAAAATGACATTATCTCTGAGGGATGGTTCTTTTAAAATTAAGGGAGGTGGGCAAATAACTTGAACCTTTAATATTCTAGTGTTAGAAAACCTATCAAAATGCTTGGAAAACTTTTTAATGCCTCTGACATGTAAAAAATTAGCGAGAGGATAGCATTATTAGGTTGAAAATAAAATTTTTTACATCTTCAAATTCTGGCTGCGCTTGGGCGTGGGCCCTGGATAGTCCTGGCAGCGCATAACTTTCGATGATGTTACGCTCTCGTACAGCCGGGCGTGTGTAGCCGGGACAGCGAGTTGGTTAGTTGGGGCAGTGGGGCTCACCACCATGTGTGTAGCCACCCATTCTCTCTTCAATTTCCTGGCTGGCTGCACAGGGCCTTGCTCAGCTCTTGAAGCCCCAGGCATGACAGGGAGTGGAGGTTTGCACAGGGATCACTGATCTGGAAGAGCTGGTCATTTCTTGACAGGGATTTGAGGGTTGGTCTAAGGACTGCCTTGAAGGGCCAGACATCTCTTCATGAGGAGCCAAGGGTTGCACAGGCATTGCCCGGAAGGGCCAGCATACCTTATGACCAATGGTCTTGCTGGTTGCACAGGGGGGTCGGTGCCCCTTGCCCTCTTACTTGGAGGAGGAAGGGCGGGGACATTCTAGAAGAGAAAACAGGATTTACTATAAAATAGCGCTCGCTTCTACAGAAGAAAATAGAAGAAGAGAAGAAGAAAGAAGATTTACTAGAAAGCATAATTTTTTCGTTATAAGACCCCCTCCAGCTTTTGAAAATATGGTATTTTTTGTATAGGGCATGGATAAAATCTCACCACAAAGGATCGATGGTATAACATCAAAGCTAAGAGAGCACTAGAAAGCTATAGAATTTAACTAATCAAATAAGTATTTTACTCTCCCTGTAATAAACATTAATAAAGCTAGAAATGTATTAAATGTACTAGAAAAAGAATAAATCTGACTTTAATAGGCAGGGAATAATAGGTTCCTAGGATAGGTCTCGTTTTCCCTCAACCTAAACCATTTCAACATGACAAAAAAGTACCTAGAGTATGCGAATGTCTTGTAAAAAATTGTGCGCTCAAAGGGAAAATGCAAGACAGACTTTTACTCTATAGCCTTAACATAGAAATAAGTGCTCCTGTTTTACCATTGAGAAAAAACAAATGATTTTAATACGTACCGAGAGATGCAGTGCATTTTAAACATAAATATGCCTAAAGTGTATTTAAAGCTTTAAAAAAAATTGTATTATTCGTCTAGGGCTTGGATAAAATATCAAGCTTAAAATACCTTCTCAGGTGCAAGCATTTAGACCCTCTAGCTAAACTAGAACTAGCGAGGAATAAATGTCTTAATTACGTGCCGCATGCTCCTGTTAGAGACCCTCCTTACACACAATTTCCAAGCCTAAAATAAGACTCATCATATAAAAAATTATTCGTCCCCATAAAATTTATTTATGTCAATTTTGTAAAGAATCTTGATAGAAATAGCACCCCTGATGTTCCATTTTAATTCTGAAATAGCCAACAATCAATAAACCTCGGAGTTACAACTAAGGGGGCATATTATTCTTTGCTTAGTGAATAAGTTACATTTCATGTGAAGAAGCAGTTTTTTTCACCTTAGCGTCTTCATGTCAGAGGCGCACTCCTTACACATAATTTTCAGCCCCCCTCACATTAAAAATGCTTTACCCATAAGATCTATTATGTATCAATTTTGCAGGTAAAAGCCCTTTCCAGTCATACATATCTGGGAATAGCACCCTTGTTTTGTTAATTTAGACAAAGCGTTCATGATAGATTTGACATATTTGATTGATTCTATGCCAAGGTTTTAAACTCGCGAGGGGGAAGATTGCAAAAAAGCGCTATTTATCGAAAAAGAATAATCTCTTTTGAAAAGATTAATTGTTATCGAATGGGATCTGGAAGGTTGGGGTTGGTACACGATAAAAAGACGGCATTATACGCTTTAAAAAGAGTATAAACAATACGGTGCGTATAGAGTTGGGTTTGGAGGAGGGGGGCTAGGGGATAGAGGCTTGCTCTCGATTAGCGAAAACCTAGAGATAGGAAAAGTTCTAATACAGAAAAATACTTACTTCTTGATATTAACGATACATATTCGCTCTTTTAGAGTTTGTTGTGTCACACTATAGCTTCAAATGAATACTGATGAGGAACAGTCCTTCCCTTGGGTGTTTATAGTGTTCCCAGGACACACAAGGGATCTTCTATTCTCGAGGGAACACCTGCACTCCTGAAAAATCGTCTAAGGTTTTTAATAAAAAACATAGTGGGAAGTCTACCACCTGGGAAGCCTGCCGCCTGGAAATTGGGATGCCTTGACGTCAGAAGGCTGCCGTCGGAATCCCATGTTTATTTCCCTATAGATGCCATGACGTCAGAGGGCTCCGGTAGAAATTTTGCCAGCTGACCGCATTCTACAGGTGTGAGGAATTAGGAGGTCCGTTTAGAATTTACCTATTATTACTACTTTTCTATTATCCCGACCACATTTCAATTAATCATAATGAAACATCCAGGACTCTTGCCAGGGGTGGGAATCTTGCCAAGGCTCTGCTCGGAATCAAATGCTATCTTTCCTATGGATGCCGTGACGTAACATGGCTCTGCTCGGACTCTTGCCAAGTATTTCGTAACGCCACAGGGCTCTCCTCAGAAGTCTTTTGCTCATACTACTCTAATATGGATGAATAAATAAGTTTAAAAACGGGAAATATTTAAATTGAATGTTCAAGTCAAACTTAAAACGAACAAAATTACTACACAGTAATACACAACAGGAGTTTGGCTACTGCCCTTTTCCCATTTACCTAACCACGAAGGTCTAATAATTTCAAACTAATACCCTCAGCTGTCCTTAGATATTACGGATATCCCCTTTTCACAACCAGCAAGGACAAAGTGTGTTAGGTTGTGTTTGGCACCCCTCTCAACATTTCATCATGGTTTCACCTTGAAGGTGACCTGGAAAATAAAAGTTAATACTGCTCCCCAAAAATAATATCCATGCCCTTTAAATATTTCATGGCATTGGAACGAGCAGACCAAGTGGTGTCACAAATAGGATTAATACTCAAGTCTTTGCTCTTACAAAATGATTCTATTGCAATACCTCTATATGTAGAACTTGAATATATATCACTTGAACATATGCACGTTTCCTTATTGGTATCAAATAATAAAACAGTTTTGTCAACTGATATTAAGGAGCGGCATTAAAACTTAAAACGATCAGAAATTATTCCAAATTTAAGGGGGCTGCCCCATCCTCAGCTCTCGCTCTTTACGCTAAACTCCTAAAATTGTTTAAAAATATGTCTCATTCAAGTTCAACGGCCTTTTCTTTTGAATAGTTTTTCGTAAAGAATTGTGACAAAAGGTCAAACTTTAGCGTAAAGAGGAAGGGATGAGATTGGAGCAGCCCTCCTCAAACACCGATTAATTTCTGTTCATTTTAAGTTTTAGTGTTGTTGCTTAATTTCAATTGAAAAGAATCATTTTTTATAATTTAATTTCTGACCGCCTTTCAAATCATGCCAGGAAATCCACTCGTCCCCGTGAAAAATATACCCTGGAAAATTTCCCCTGGAAATTTTCCCGGGAATATCATCCCCGTTGACCCCCCTCCCAATCCCCCACCCAAAAAAAGTCTTCATCTCTATCTGCTTTTCGTTTTCTTTTTTCATTTCAATCAATCAATCAATCATTTTATTTATACTAAAAAAATGTTGCGAACGCAAAACGGTTACATTTCCACTTAAAAATTTTCTGGAACTCGTTTATACAAACAAATTATCATAATGTTACCCATTATCATATAAACACACCATATCACAAACAAAATCAAAATTTGTTGCATTTTATATTTTACATGAGAATTGTGTTGGAAATTAATATAAGTACTTATAAAAGAAACGTAAATTTGTATATATTGGATGATAAACAATAAGAAACACATTTCACCAAAAACATTCAGAAGAAAATTTAGGAAAAGAATTATGCATTGGAACACTCATTTTACAAAACTATGCATACATTCATGGGTTGGATCATTTTAATGTGAATTAATTAAAAAAAAAATTCCACAAAATAAGTTTTTCAGAGAAAAGTAAATAACTCCATTAAACAAAAAATGAGCAAAAATAAAATCAAATAATCTACCAAGCGTGAAACTACAACAAATCAGCATCGATAAATAACTGAAACCCAAAACGAACAGAAATTACCATAAATAACCGAGTCAAACTCAAAATGAGCAGAAGTGAACATAAGCTGGGCTCAAAACCATATACCTTCCCAAGGCCAGTACATAATTTGTACTTTACTGAAAAAAAAAAAATACAAATGAATATGCATTGTCAGTTTAATATACATATACTGATATTTAGTAATCAAAATGTTAATATTATTTGATTTATTAAAGTTATAAAAGTAAAAACATATATATTTTTTCAGTTTTTTGGAAAAGATGAGCGTGAGAGGGGGGTTAGTAACCCTTCAATCACTTTCTACTATTGAAAAGGGCACTAGCCCTTTGAATTTCTAATCGAATGAGCGCTTTTTGAAGTTTCTACGACAACGCGTTCTATAAAAACCTTATATGCCCCCATGGCATAACTTACAATCCTTGCCCTGAGAGCTGTGGGGGAGTGTCCTCCTCAAAAACATAATTTCTATCTGGAAATCAACTACACTGAACAAAATGGCTATCTCAAAATTTTGATTGGATGGGTTTCGGGTAATGGTGGGAGTGAAAAGGGTGTTAGTCGCCTTCCAATCACTTTCGACTATTAAAAAGGGCACTAGCCCTTTGAATTTCCAATCGATTGAGCCTTTTTTGAAGTTTCTACGACAACGCCTTGTATAAAAACCTTATATGCCCCCATGGCATAACTTACAATCCTTGCCCTGAGGGATGTGTGAAGGGAGGGGGTTATCATCCTCAAAGACCTAATTTCCAGAACTTTCAACTACGTTGAACAAAATGGCTATCTTAAAATTTTGATTGGAAGTGTTTGGGGAAAAGGTGGGCGTGAGAGGGGGGTTAGTTACCCTTCAATCACTTTCTACTATTGAAAAGGGCACTAGCCCTTTGAATTTCCAATCGAATGAGCCTTTTTTGAAGTTTCTAAGACAACGCTTTCAATAAAAAACCGTATATGCCCCCAGGGCATATCTTACAAACCTTGCCTTGACGGTTGTGAGGGAGTGACCTGCTCAAAAACATATTTTCTGTCTGGAAAACAACAACGCTGAACAAATTGGCTATCTCAAAATTTAGTTTGGATTTGTTTTGGGAAATGGTGGGCATGGAAGGGGTGTTAGTTGCATTAGAATCACTTTCGACTATTAAAAAGGACACAAGCCATTCCAATTTCCAGTTGAATGAGCCTATTTCGAAGTTTCTGCGACAACTTCTTCGATACGAAGTGCCATGGTCTAAAGGAAAAATAATAATAAATAATACATTGTGCCAACATCGTTCTTATATGCTCCCAGGGCATAACTTAAAACCCTTGCCCTGACGGTTGTGGGGGAGTGACCTCCTCAAAAACATGTTTTTTATCTGGAAATCCACAACGCTGAACAAAATTTTGAATGGACGTGTTTGGGGAAATTGTAGGCGTGAGGGGGGGGGCTAGTTGCCCTCCAATCACTTTCGGCTATTAAAGAGGGCACTAGCCCTTTTTTCCAATCGAACGAGCCTTTTTTGAAGTTTCTGGGACAGCGCTTTCTATAAAAACCTCATATGCCCTCGGGGCATAACTTACAACCCTTGCCCTGAGGGCTGTGGGGGAGTGTCCTCCTCAAAAACATAATTTCTATCTGGAAATCAACTACGCTGAACAAAATGGCTACCTCAAAACTTTGATCGGATGTGTTCGGGAAAGGGTGGGCATGAAGGGGTGTTAGCTGCCTTTCAGTCACTTCTGACTATTAAAAAGGGCACTAGCAATTCCAATTCCCAACTGAATGAGCCCTTTTTGAAGTTTCTGCGACAACTCTTTCGATACGAAGTGCCCTGGTATGGAAAAAAATTACATTGTGCCAACATCGTTTTTTACTTAGTCACCGCGATTGCGATGCCTATGAAAAAGGTCAATTTTAATTTCCAATCAAATGAGCCCTTTTTCAAATTTTTACAATAACTTTCTATATAAACCTTATATGCCCCCAGGGAATAACTTACAACCCTTGCACTAAGGGCTCTGAGGGGGCTATCATTCTAAAAGACCTAATTTCCAGAACTTCCAACTACCTTGAACAAAATGGATATCTCAAAATTTTGATTGGATTTGTTTGGGAAAATGGTGGGCATGAGAGGGGCGTTAGTCGATATCCAATCACTTTCAACTATTAAAAAAGGCACTAGCCCTTTCAATATCCAATTGAGTGAGCCCTTTTGAAGTTTCTACGACAACACTTTCAATGAAAACTTCATATGCCCCAAGGGCATAACTTACAACCCTTGCCCTGAGGGCTGTGGGGGGGAGGGTTTGTCATCCTTAAAGACTTAATTTCCAAAACTTTCAACAACATTGAATAAAATGGCTATCTAAAAATTTTGATTGGATGTGTTTGGGGAAAAGGTGAGCGTGAGAGGGGGTTAGTTGCCCTCAAATCACTTTCGAATATTAAAAAGAGTAATAGCCCTTTGAATTTCCAATTGAATTAGCCCTTTTCAAAGCTTCTACGACAAAGATTTCAATAAAAACTCATATGCCCCCAGGGCATAGCTTATAACCCTTGCCCTGAAGACTGTGGGGGAGTGTTCTAATCAAAGGTATAATTTTCTCACCTTTAGACTGCGTGGAACAAAATGGCTATCTCAAAGTTTCGATTGGATGTGTTTGGGGAAATGGTGGGCGTGGAAGGGGTGTTAGTTGCCTTCCAATCACTTTTGACTATTAAAAAGGGACACTAGCCATTTTAATTTCCAATCGAATGAGTCCTTTTTGAAGTTTCTACGACAACGCGTTCTTTCTAATTTCCAGAACTTAAAACTACGTTTAATAAAATGTCTATCCCAAAATTTTGATTGGATGTGTTTGGAGAAAAGGTGGGCGTGAGAGGGGGGTTAGTTGCCCTCCAATCACTTTCAACTATTAAAATGGGCACTAGCCCTTTGAATTTCCAATCGAATGAGCCTTTTTTGAAGTTTCTACGACATTGCCTTCTATAAAAACCTTATATGCCCCCTGGGAATAATTCACAACACTTGCCTTGAGGGCTCCGGGGGAGTGCCCTCCTCAAAAACATAATTTCTGTCTTGAAATCAACTACGCTGAACAAAATGGCTATCTCAAAATTTTGATTGGATGTGTTTTGGGAAATGGTGGGCGTGGAAGGGGTGTTAGTCGCCTTCAAATCACTTTCGACTATTAAAAAGGGCACTAACCATTTCAATTTGCAATCGAATGAGCCCTTTTTGAAGTTTCTACGAAAAATTTTTCGATACGAAGTGACCTGCTCTAAAGGAAAAAAATAATAAATAATGCATTGTGTCATCGTTCTTATACTCCCCCAGCGCAGAACTTAAAACCCTTGCCCTGAGGGTTGTGGGGGAGTGTCCTCCTCAAAAATATATTTTCTATCTGGAAATAAACTAAGCTGAACAAAATGGCTATCTCGAAATTTTTATTGGATGTGTTTGGGGAATGATGGGACGTGAGAGGGGGGCTAGTTGCCCTTCAATCACTTTCGACTATTAAAAAAGGCACTAGCCACTCCAATTTCCAATCGAATGAGCCCTTTTTGAAGTTTCTACGTCAACTCCTTCGATACAAAGTGCCCTGGTATGGAAAACAAAAAATAAAAAAATAAATAATACATTGTGCTAAAATCGTTCTTTACTTAGGCAGCACCTTTGCGCTGCCTATGATAATTTTTAAAAGGACTGTTGGGGTAATTATATATTCAGAGGGTGACAAGATCCATTTTACTGCAGACAATGTTTGTCTGTGTGGTCTATGTCTTTGTAGAAAGGGAACATCAGTGCTTTCAATGCAAAGTAATTATGAGTATCACGTTTTTCTGTTGAAAAATAAAAAAGAACAAAAAATTCTAAAAACTAAAAACCTAATTTATGGGGCTTAGGCTTGTGCCTAGGTTAACTAGATTAACCTATGCCTTAATCTAGGTTACCTAGGTTGATCTAGGTTAGGAAATTAGTATCATCACAAAAGAAAATTAGTTTAGAGTCATTAGTTCCTCCTAGTAATCTGGATGGATATCAGTATTTTCTTTCTTCTTTTTTCTTAAATTATTTATCGATGGTCAGATGATTAAAAATCTTAACGTACAAAATACATATCGTTCTCAATAAAACGCATAGGCAACTGAAGCTGTTTAGAGAGTATAAGAGGGAAGGGGCGGTTGAAGCACCACGCTTATTTGTAAACGTTAATCATCTTTCTGGTATTATTTTTGTGTTTTATCGTTGTCGATGGCCTGATGAATAAAAAACATACTGTTCGAATGCAAATCGATTTCAGAAAAGCTTGAATGACGCTCTGTCCTTTAAAAGGTCTAGAGTCGGTAGAACTACTTCTGTTAATGATTATTTCTCCTCGTTTGACTCGATTGCTGTTTTCACTTCTTTTTGTTAAAGTATTCATTTATTGATCTATTGCAGCATTGAATTACTATAGCATTATTGAATTAGTTTGAATTACTATACGCACGACCATTTCTGCATGTCGCATGTATTAATATGACTTTTAACTTTTCTTTCAAAGCTTTTATTTTAGAAAATGTTATTTATTTAGTTAGTTTCTAACAAACATTGATAAAAGTAGTTACTAAAATAGACGGCTTTCATAGCCAAAACCTGCCTGAGACTTTTTTGTTTCCATTGTTTATTGTAATAATCAGCCGTATCCTTCTTTTCTTTTATTTCTTCCTAATAACACTTATTTTGTCTTGCCCATTCGGTGTTTTTTCACACTATCCTTGCAAAATGAAACATTTAATTATTCCCATTGGTCCGTACGATGTATCTGGGCAATTTCACTAGAAATTTTAAACTAGTTTTTAGTCAGTTGCCTTAAGTAAAGCACTGAACATATTTTCTAGCAAATAACTTTCTCTGTTTTATTAATGAGAGGGCTCCCGACTCAAGCGGCCCAATCGCAGATTAACATGGGATTTCAAGCGGCCCAATAGGGGTGTATAAGTGGAGCTCCTAGTCCCTCGCAGCTGGGCAATGGGGTCACCTGTTTCTACCGGTCAGCTGGCAAGATTCCCACAACAAACCCCTCGCCATTTAAACGGTCAGATAGGGATATTAGCATGGGATTTTAAAGGGTCAGATAGGGAGTCTATAAATGGAGCTACTAGCCCCTCAAGCCGTCGCACCTCTGCAATACGGCTCCTGTTTACAGGTGTAATATGCTTGACACAATCTTATTTCAGATGGCGAGATTCCCAAAACACATCCCTCTGGACTCCAATGATGTCACGCGACTTGCCCCGTTTTAAACGGTCAGGTATAACATGGATGACGCAACTTTATGTAACCTTGCGTTGGGAATTCACGCTTGTAACTTAACGACAGCACACACCTTACGCAATGACGGTTCAAATATTTTATTGAAGGACGGCGCGCATCTTACGTAATGACATTGCACACATCACTGTCATATGATACTTTTTTACATTTAGTTTTTTTTGCCGAAATGTTCAAAGACATTTTTCTTTCTTTTAACTTAATGACGACGCACACTTTATGTAAGATCAAACGTTGTGTATTGTTGCATATGTTGCGTAGTGGCAGCGCGCACATCATTGTCACTTAATACTTCTTTGACATTTCATTTCTTAGCCAGAACGTACAACGCGTTTTTTTCTTTCTTTCAAAGCGTTTTTTTTCTTTAGTTCTTTGTCCTCGCTGGGACTCGAAAGGTCAATTTTCTTCCATTGGAACAACACCCCAAGCAACAGGACTCAACTGCTATTCCCAGGATTCCGTATCGAGAACTACATTCTAAAAATAACCTATTGTGCGACAGCTTAGATTTCCCACTTTTCGCACACGCTAGAGCAGCGTGTTTACTGCCAAAATTGGCACGCGCTTGGAGAATATATATCTCCAGAGACAATTGCTCTCAAGGTATTTTTAGTAATAAACGGATAAGGCATGCTTAAATTATATAAACACCTAGCTAATTTAAGATTCGTTTTAAACAATAAATCCAAAAGATTAGGGTTATTGTACATACAAATTTTTTAATAAAAATAATTTTACAACAATACTAAAACAAAACAAAAAGCAGTAAGAAAAACACAGAAACAAAGATAAAACGTGAAAAACGACTTATCAAGGATCTTTATACAGGCAAAAAGAACCGTGTATTTTAGAAAGGCAGAGGGTCTTAGCAATCGTTTCCATAGGGCGGGGTTGATATTAGAGTTAAATTTAAGCCATATTAAGGGCTTTTAACGAAAATGCCCCGTTTCTTTGAGCCAAGACTATGAATACTTCACACTATCGTGACAATACGCCCCACCCCCTTAGCAATCATTTACAGATGGGTGGGGTCGATATTAGAGTTAAATTTAAGCCATATTAAGAGCTTTTAACGAATATTGTTTCTTTGACTGGCATGTTAGATTTCAGTCCCCCTCTCCCGAAAAAATTATTTTAACACTTCTTACCTTATCTTTAAGCTGTAGGCTGTGCTAGTCCAAGGCAATGCATGCCACCCTGGCAAACTATGGATGGCATACGGAACCCACTGGCACTCTAATTATTCCAAAGGCATTTGCAGATATTTTCATAATAAAAATATGCTTTTAAAACCATTGATTTATGTTTCAGCAATCCACCCTCAACATGATGCCCCCATGGCAATTCACGCTATCGCGGCAAACTATGGATGGCGCACGACACCCTCTGCCCCACCCCTCAGCATTCCTAGGACACTTTTTCGGGGGTTTGTTTTTGTTAAAAATATGCTTTCAATTCATTGATTCGAGTTTTTCGCGAGCCTGGACTTTCATAATAACCTCCAGTCCCACAATTTCCAAGATTTTGTAAGCGGTTGGCTCTACGGTAATCTAGGGCTACCAAATGCATTTCCCCCCCACACAAAGGGGCATATTATCACGCATAAGGGTATTTCATCCTTTTTTTTCTCCATACCTTTTTCACAAACACCTAGGAGGACAATTTTGAGTAAGTACATACTAACTTATGAGAGCTTTAAACAATTATTTACCATTTCTTAACATTTGTTTCATATTTTTAATATGTTCTAGGGCTTATAACCCCAAGGTCTGAGAATTTTAAGATATTATTTTCCATATATTAATATTTTTATATATGTTTTCATTATTTGCCCCCCCCCGGGTTTAATAGACCCTGGGCTTACAAGATTCAAACACGAGAATGGAATGGCACTGCGATACCGTTTTTTAAACATATGAGGGCCATTTTTACTAAGGATATGCTAACACTTGAGGATTTTCAACAATTATTTACCATATTTTTAACATTTGTTACATATTTTTAATATTTTCTAGGGCTTATTGCCCCGAGGTCTGAGAATTTTGAGATTTAATTTTCCGTATGTTAATATTTTTACATATTTTGTCATCATTTTCCCCCGGGTTTAATAGATCCTGGGCTTAAAAGATTCAAACACGAGAGCGGAATGGCACTGGGACACTGCTTTTACACAAACACTTAGGGGGCAATTTTGACTAAGGATATGCCAACACTTGAGGATTTCAAACAATTATTTACCATATTTTAACATTTGTTTCATAGTTCACTGTTTTCCCCGAGGTCTGAGAATTTTAAGATGCTATTTTCCATATGTTAATATTTGACATTTTTATCAGTATTTTCTACGTTCACCCCTCCCTCCTCCACGGAAAAATTCTATCATAATATTCTCCGAAACACATCACACCACGACGTGATTAAACGCCAACCATCCCCGTGGTACACCCCCTCACCTTCCCTAGTAAATTTTCAACCAATTCACTCCAGAACTAAGCTTATGAATCTAAATTAGATACTATATACTACTACTACTACTATTACTAACAACTCACCGCAGCACCAAGCCGCCTGAGGCCAACACAGCTACGCACGCTCCTCCCCCGTCCCAACCTATTCAAAGCCTCCCTTTTTACGCCCGCAAATAAAGTTCCATTTCCCTTAAATATTTGTTTATGACGTCCTCCCACCCCAGACGAGGACGACCTGCTTTCCGTTTAGCCCTAGACGGTTGGCCGAAAAGAACAATATTCGGCAATCTGTCATCCTTCATCCGCACAACGTGCCCTAGCCACCTCAACCTTTCTTTCATTATAGCCCTAAAGAGTGGTATTGAACCACATTTTTCGTATAGCCTATTGTTTGAAATACGGCCAGTCAGCCGTGTACCCAGAACAATCCTTAAGCAATTTCTCTGGAAAACATCTAGCAAATCTTCATCCGCTTTTTGGAGCACCCGTGCTTCAGAGCCATATTTGACCACTGTCATCACTGTAGCTTCTAATATTCGAATCTTGGTTTGTAGGCTTATCTTCTTATTTTTCCAAACTTTTTTTAACTGTGAAAAAATACCCTGAGCCTTGGCTATTCTACTTTTGACATCTTCACTGCTCCAACCATCTTTACTAATAAAACTACCAAGGTAAGTGAAGCTGTCCACCTGATCAATCTTTTCGTTACCCAACTTCACCTTTTCATCTTCACTTATTCCTAGCCTTAGTGACTTAGTCTTTTTATTATTAATTTTCAAAACTATTCTAGCACCCTGAACTCGCAAAACCTCTAAAACTTCATTCATTTTGCTCACACTTTCATCTAGGATGCTTAAATCATCAGCATAATTTAAGTCCAAGAGACTTTTTCCTCCCCATTTCATTCCGTGGTCTCCCATTGCCTTTCCTGTTCTCCTTAAGACAAAGTCCATCAAAATAATCCATATAAAGGGGGATAGAACATAACCCTGCTTAACTCCTGATTCAATACAAACCAGCTGCTTACCTCATTTCCTACCTTAACCGCAGCAGTGTTATTCTCGTACATAGCACTAATCACTTTAATGTATTTTTCTGATATACCATACAAGGATAAAACCTTTACCAACGCTGTTCTATCAACAGAATCGAATGTTTGCTCATAATCTATAAAACTGAGGACCAAAGGTGTTTGAAAATTCAGGCACTTCTCAGTTATTAACCTAAGAGTGAAAATTAGGTCGACACATCCTCTACCTTTTCTAAACCGCACTGTTCTTCTCTTAAAACTTTGTCTACGGCATCTCTCAGTCTAAAAAGTATCATATTACTAAGTAATTTACTACCTACAGAGACCAGACTAATCCCTCGATAACTACCACACTCACTCTTATCACCTTTCTTATAAAGTGGCTTAATTAAAGTTTTCCTAATATCGTTAGGTACTTGCCCTTTTTCAAAAATCATATTCATAATCTTCAGTAACTTATTTCTAACCTCAGAGCCACCATATTTCAGAAACTCATTTTCCACCCTATCAGCACCTGGAGCCTATTTATTTTTTAGTCCTTTTAGAACTGTCACTAATTCCTCCTCACAAAACAAATCTTCCTTCACATCCAGTGTATCACAAACTTTTTCATTTTCCTCTATATCTCTTCCTTCAACTCTATCTCGGTTAAGCAAATTCTCGAAATGTTCGGCACATCTCTCTTTAGTTTTTTCCTTATCGCTAATTACGGCCCCATTCCTATCTTTAACTGGGCCAAGTACGCATTGACTACTCCCTCTCAATTTTTTAACATGCCAGTACAATATTTTACTATTATGCCGTCTAGCTGCATCTTCCAGATCCTCGGCAATTTTATCCATGGCCTCTACTTCACACCTCCTTAGTTCATATTTTAATGCTTTCTCCACTTTCTTTACATTCCTTTTGTTTTCATATGATCTATCACTAAGGTAATTCTTGTACAAGTCCTTTCTCCTGTCTATCAAAGATAAAGCTTTATATACTCATAGATATATATATATATATATATATATATATATATATATATATATATATATATATATATATATTATATATATATATATATATATATATATATATATATATATATATATATATATATATATATATATATATATATATATATATATATATACATATTGAAAAGTGGAACTCGCCTTTTCTTTGCTAGAGCGGGTACCTCACTACTATTGCTCTGTGGCACCCTCTGACATCACATCATCATTCCTAAGACATTTTTGAGACATTTCTTGCAAAAATTATGCTTCAATCCATTGATTCTTGTTTTTCGCAAGCCAAGCCATTCATGATATTCCACAAAACACATCAAACAACTATGGCATTTCGTGCCCTGCCAACTGCAGGGCAATTTTGACTATGGGTATACAAGCATTTAAGGATTTAAGCAATTAGCTTCAATATTTTAACATTCACTTCCTACTTTTAATATTTTCTAGGGCTTATGGCCCGAGGTTTGAGAATTTTAAGATATTATTTTTCATATTTTAATATTTTTACATATTTTTCACTATTTTCCTGGGGTTTAATAGATCCAGGGCATGAAAAAATTCAGCCTCGAGTGAGACGTATGACTTAGGCTATTTTTATAGTGTTGTGTCGTGGTTTTTCGTATCAGTGCTACCTCCCTTGATGTTTCAAAGTGCATTTGGAAGCTCTTTCGTTTGAAACATTAGACTTAGCATATTTTTGTAGTGTTGTGTCGTGGTTTATATTGCCAGTGTGTTACCTCTCTTGATGCTTTCAAAGTGCATTTTTACCTCCGTTGATGTTTCAAAGTGCATTTGGAAGCTCTTTCGTTTGAAACATTAGACTTAGCATATTTTTGTAGTGTTGTGTCGTGGTTTATATTGCCAGTGTGTTACCTCTCTTGATGCTTTCAAAGTGCATTTTTACCTCCGTTGATGTTTCAAAGTGCATTTGGAAGCTCTTTCGTTTGAAACATTAGACTTAGCATATTTTTTTAGTGTTGTGTCGTGGTTTATATTGCCAGTGTGTTACCTCTCTGGATGCTTTCAAAGTGTATTTTGGGAACTTTTTCGTTTGAAACATATGAATTGGGGTATTTTTGTAGTGTTGTTTCACGCTTCATCTTGTCAGCGTTACCTCTGCTCATGTTTCAAAGTGCATTTTTTTTGGAAGTTTCTTGTTTGAAACATATGAATGTTTTTTGTTTTTTTCATAGCGTTATGTCACGCTTTATCTTCTCAATGTTACCTCTCTTGATGCCTTCAAAGCGCATCATTGAAGTTTTTTTCTATTGAGACATATGACTCGAAATGTTTTGTTGTGCTTTGTCATGCTTTATCTTGTCAGTGCTACCTATGCTAATGTTTTCAAAGTGCATTTTGGAACTTCTCTCGTTTGAAACGTATAACTCAGGTCGTTTTTATATTGTTGTCTAGTGTTGTTTTTTGTAGTGTTCTCTCGTGATTTATCTTGTCAGTGATACCTCTCTTCATGTTTCAAAGTATACTCGTTGGAAGTTTCACGTTTCAAACGTATGACTCAGAATGTTTTTTTATAATGTTCTGTCACGCTGTATCTTCTCAATGTTACCTCTCTTGATGCCTTCAAATTGCATTATGGAAGTTTTTTCGCTTGAGACACTTGACTCGGAATGTTTTGTAAGTTTTGTGTCCTGCTTTATCTTGTCAGTGTTACCTCTGTTAATGTTTACAAAGTGGATTATGGAAGTTTTTCGTTTGAAACGAATGACTTAGGATGTTTTTACAATGTTTTGTCGAGGATTATCTTGTCACTGTTACTTTCTTAATGCTATTCTCCCCTTTGAAACGTATTACACATAATGTTTTTAATAGTTTTGTGTCACAATTTATTTTTTCTGTGTTTCCTGTCTTGATGCCTTTAAAATGCATTATGGAAGTTTTTTCGTTTGAGACATATGAAGTGGTGTGTCCTGCTTTATCTTGTCACTATTACCTCTGTTAATGTTTTCGAAGTTCATTTTGGAACTTGTCTCGTTTGAAACATATGACGCGGGATGTTATTGTAGTGGTGTTTCATGCTTTTATATTGTTAGTGATGCCTTAGTTGGTGTTTCAAAGTGCATTTTGGAAGTTTTCTCGTCTGAAACGTTTGACTGAAGATTTTTTTGCAGTGTTTTGTCGCAGCTTATTTTGTTATTTATACCCCTCATAATGTTTTCAAAGTGCATTCTCTAAGTTTTTTCATTTTAAACATATGACTCGAGATGTTTTTTAGTGTTGTGTAATGCTTTATCTTGACTGGGTAACCTCAGTAGATGCTTTCAAAGTGAATTTTGGAAGTTTTTCGTTTTTAATTTTGGAAGTTTTCGTGAAGACGCACTTTGAATTATCAAGAGAGGTAACACTGACAAGATAAAGCACGAGACAACACTACAAAAATATCTTGAGTCATACGTTTCAAAAGAGAAAACTCCCAAAATGTAATTTGA
The DNA here is from genome assembly GCA_027921565.1 of Artemia sinica. Classification (NCBI taxonomy): domain Eukaryota; kingdom Metazoa; phylum Arthropoda; class Branchiopoda; order Anostraca; family Artemiidae; genus Artemia; species Artemia sinica. Next base: position 339,561 of record JAPEVW010000145.1, on the reverse strand, counting down.
AAACATGAACAGAAGGAAAACTGACAATATAAAGGAAAGAGACAACACTATTAAAACAACCTGACTCATATGTTTCAAACGAGAGAACTTCCAAAATGAACTTTGAAAATAATAACCTACGTAGCACTGACAAGATAAAACAGGACAAAACACTACAAAACATTCCGAGTCATATGTGTCAAGCGAAAAAACTTCCATAATGTACTTTAAAGGCATCAATTGAGGTAACATTGAGAAGATAAAGCGTCTATAACGCCATAAAAACATTCTGAGTCATACGTTTCAAACGAGAAACTTCCAAGAAAAAAAACGCACTTTGAAACAGCGGCAGAGGTAACAGTGACAAGATTAAACGCGACATAACACTACAAGAAATATGCCCAAACTCATATTTTTCAAACGAAAAACTTCTAAAATGCACTCCAAAAGCATCAAGAGAGGTAGCAATGACAGGATAAATCACGAAACAACACTACAAAAACTATTCCAAAACAAACGTTTCAAACGAAAAAGCGTCCAAACGCACTTTGAAACATCAATAGAGCTGACACTGACACGAAAAACCAACACTTTTTAGAACATAACAGAGGTAGCACTGACAAGATAAAGCATGACAAAACACTACATAACATTTTGAGACATATGTCTCAATCGAAAAAACTTCCATAATGCAGTTTGAAAAATGAGCAGAGGTAACACTGACAAGATAAAGCGTGAAACAACACTACAAAAATATCCCCAACTCATTCGTTTCAACCGAAAAGATTCCCAAAATACACTTTAAAAGTATCAAGAGAGATAACACTGACACGATAAACGACGACACAACACTATAAAAATAGCCTAAGTCATACGTTTCACTCGAGGCTGAATTTTTTCATGCCCTTGATCTATTAAACCCCAGGAAAATAGTAAAAAATATTTAAAATATTAAAATATGGAAAATAATATCTTAAAATTCTCAAACCTCGGGCCAAAAGCCCTAGAAAATGTCAAATATATGAAGTAACTGTTAAAATATTGGAAATAACTGCTTAAATCCTTAAATGCTCTTATATCCATAGTCAACATATATATATATATATATATATATATATATATATATATATATATATATATATATATATATATATATATATATATATATATATAATATATATATATATATATATATATATATATATATATATATATATATATATCATATATATATATATATATATATATATATATACATATATATATATATATATATATATATATGTATACATATATATATATATATATATTTATATATATATATTATATATATATATATATATATATATATATATATATATATATATATATATAGTGGTTAATTTTATTCATAAGCTTAGTTTTGGAGTGAAAACATTGAAAATGTACTAGGGGTGATGAGGGGGTATACAAAGTGGATGGTAGGCGTTCAATCCCCTTGTGGTGTGAGGTGTTTTGGATAATATTATGATAGACTTTTTCCGTGGGGGAGGGAGGGGTGAACGTGCAAAATAATGAAAAAATAAGTAAAAATATTAACATATGGAAAATAGTATCTTAAATTTGTCAGACCTTTGGGACCATAAGCCCTAGAAAATAGTGAAAATATGAAAAAAATGTTAAAATATGGTAAATAATTGTTTAAAATCCTCGAGTGTTAGCATATCCATAGTCAAAATTACCCCCTAGGTGTTCGTCAAAAAACGGTGTCGCAGTGCCATTCCGTTCTCTTACCCTTATGCGTGATAATATGCCCCTTGTGGGGGGGGGGGGATTTGGTAGCCTTAGATTACCGTAGAGGCAACTGCTTACAAAATCTTGGAAATGGTGTGACTTTGAGGTTATTATGTGAGTCGAGGCTCGCGAAAAACTCAAATCAATGGATTGAAAGCATATTTTTAACAAGAAAAAACCCTAAAAAAGTGTCTTAGGAATGCTGAGGGGGGCAGAGGGTGTCTTGTGACATCCATATTTTGCCACGGTGGTGTGAATTGCCATGGGGGCATCATGTTGAGATTGGATTGCTAAAACATAAATCATTGGATGTAAAAGCATATTTTTATTAGGAAAATATCTGTAAATACTTTTGGAATAATGAGAGTGCCAGAAGGTACCATATGCCATCTGTAGTTTGCCAGGGTGGCGTGCATTGCCTTGGACTAGCATACTCTACAGCTTAAAGATAAGGTGTGAGGTGTTAAAAGAATCTTTTCGGGAGAGGGTGACTGAGATCTAACATCCCAGTCAAAGAAACGATGCTTTTTCGCTAAAAGTTCTTAATACGGCTTACATTTAGCTCTGATATCTACTCCGAACTCTGGAAATGATTGCTAGGGAGAGGGTGGGGCGTATTGTCACGATGATGTGAAATATTCTTAGTCTTGGCTCCAAGAAACGGGGGCATTTTCGTTAAAAGCTCTTAATATGGCTTAAATTTAGCTCTAATATCAATTCCACCCTATGGAGATGATTGCTAGGAGGAAGGTGGGGAGTATTGTCACGATGGTGTGAAATATTCATAGTCTTGGCTCAAGAAAGACGGGGGCATTTTTGTTAAAAGCTCTTAATATGGCTTAAATTTAACTCTAATATCAACGCCGCCCTTCTAGAAATGATTGCTAGGGGGTGGGGCGTAATGTCACGATGGTGTGAAATATTCATAGCCTTGGCTCAAAGAAACATGGCATTTTTGTTAAAAGCTCTTAATATGGCTTAAATTTAACTCTAATATCAACCCCGCCCTTCTAGAAATGATTGCTAGGGGGTGGGGCTTAATGTCACAATGGTGTGAAATATTCATAGCCTTGGCTCAAAGAAACATGGTATTTTTTTTAAAAGCTCTTAATATGGCTTAAATTTAACTCTAATATCAACTCCGCCCTTTGGAAATGATTGCTATTACCCTCCACCTTTCTATAATACACGGTTCTTTTTGTCTATATTACGGTCTTTTATAAGCCTTATTTCACGTTTTATTTTTGTTTGTTGTGTTTTTCCAACTGCTTTTTCTTTGTTTTAATACTGATGTAATTTTTTTTATTAAAAAATTTGCAATGAAAATCACATCATCATATTCTGCGTATAAGAGAACCCTACTGTAAAAATTTCAAGCACCTAACTACAAAAATGTGGAATTTTGCATTTTTTGCCAGAAGAAAGATCACGGATGCGTGTTTATTTGTTTTTTTCTTTTCCCCAGGGGTGATCGTATCGACCCAGTGGTCCTAGAATATCGTAAGAGGGCTCATTGAAATTGAAATTAAAATTTCTAGTGCCCTTTTTAAGTGACCGAAAAAAATGGAGGGCATTTAGGCCCCCTCCCACACTCATTTGTTTCCCAAAGTCACCCGATCAAAATTTTGAAATAGCCATTTCGTTCAGCATGGTCGAATATATAATAACTATGTCTTTTAGGATGAGTTAGTCCCCCGAAGTCCCCGGGGGGAGTATTGAAAGTTATGAACTTTACCCAATTTTAACATATAGTATTGGTTATTGGGAAGTATACAGACATTTTCAGGGGGGATCTTTTCTGGTAGGTGGGGGGGGTCGGGGGCTACATGGAAGATCTTTCCTAGAAAGGAAGTTTTAATGGGGAAGGGACATTGCTATGAAGGGGGTGCCGGATTTCCCATCATTATTAAAGAAAAAAAATCAGAAATTAAATAAATAAAAAAAAAATCAACTGAAAGTAAGGAGCAACATCAAAACTTAAAACGAACAGAAAATATCACGTATATGATTGGGTTCATCCCCTAGTCAACACCTCGCTCTTTAAGCCAAAGATCTTTTAGTACTTTCATAAGAGCTATTTATTCTAATTAACGGCCTTTGTGATCAAGGGGTTATTTTTAAAGAATAGGGACAAAATTCGAACTTTAGCTTAAAGAGCAAGGTATTGACTAGGGGCAAACCCCCTAATATACGTATTAAAAATATATGAATATAGAAGTTCGTTCCGTAAGTTAATTCGTAAGTTACGTATATTTATTACTAATAAAAACGTTCGTAAATAAAATTAAACAAGTTTCGAGAAAGCAAATTTATTTAACCAAATAAAAGTAAAATTAATATGCATATGCACACTTAGTTTTAATTATTCATGTACGGTGAGCCAAAATCAAAACCTGCGTTAATTCAACAACGTTCAAAAATTAAATAAAAAAACAAGTTTTTTTAACTGAAACTAAGGAACGGCGTTATAAACTTAAAGCGAACAGAAATTATTCCGTATATGAAAGGGGCCGTCCCCTCCTCAACGCCTCGCTCTTTACGCTAAAGTTTGCCTTTCTCACAACTCTATTTTTGTTAAACAATAAAAAACTTTAGCGTAAAGAGCGAGGCGCTGAGGAGGGAACAGCCCCTTTCATATACGGAGTAATTTCTGTTCGTTTTAAGTTTTAACGTCGTTCCTTACTTTCAGTTTAAAAAACTTGTTTTTTATTTAATCACGTCCTGCTACCACTATGACACAAGTCATCATCAGCGTAAGCCTTTCCTTAATTCTAACAAACTTTTACTTAACACACTCAAATTTCTCTCAGAAGTAACAAAATTGTGCTAATAGCACCAAGGTTATCTACATTTAAGTTAGGTTCATCTAACTTAGGTTACCATGAGCGCTCATGATAACCTAAGTTAGATGAACCTAACTTAAACGTAGAAAAACTTGGTACTATTAGAACAATTTTGTTACTTCTGAGAGAAATTTGAGTGTGTTAAGCAAAAGTTTGCTAGTATTAAGGGAAAGGTTGTTACTTCGATGAGATGTTACTACCATGAGCACTCATGATAACCTAAGTTAGATGAACCTAACTTTAGCGTAGAAAACTTGGTACTGTTAGAACAATTTTGTTACTTCTGAGAGAAATTTGAGTGTGTTAAGCAAAAGTTTGTTAGTATTAAGGGAAAGGTTGTTGCTTCGAAGAGAAGATTTGTTAGTGTTAAGGAGAACTTGCTACTTCTGACATGGTAAACCACTACAAAAATATTCCAAGTCTTACATTTCAACAAAAAAAATCCCAAACTGAACTTTGAAGCATCTGCTGAATGTAGCAGTGACATGGTAAACCGCTACAAAATATTTCAGGTCTTACAATTCAACGAAAAAATTCTAAAATGAACTTTCAAACATCAGCAGATTTTATCAATGACAAGGTAAATCATGAAATGACACTAGAAAAAGTATTTCAAGTCTTAAGTTTCAACGAGAAAATTCCAAAATGAAGTTAGAAAAATTTGAGTGCGTTAAGTAAAAGTTTGTTAGTATTAAGGGAAAAAGTTGTTGCTTCGAAGAGAAGATTTGTTAGTGTTAAGGAGAACTTTCTACTTCTGGCAGAATATTTGTCATCATAACGAAAAATTATCACTTCTAAGAAAAATCGTGTATGTTTGACAGAAAACTTGAAAACTTCTAACAGATAACTTGACTTCATAACGAGAAATTGTTACTTCTATGAGAAATTTGCTAGCATTGGCGAAAAAACCTGGTGCTATTAGAAGAAATTTGTTACTCCTAAGAAAAAAACAAAAACTGTTATCTCTAAGAAAAATTTGAGTGTGTTAAGTAAAAGTTTGTTAGTATTAAGGGAAATAGTTGTTGCTTGGAAGAGAAGATTTGTTAGTGTTAAGGAAAAACATGCTACTTCTGACATGGTAAACTCCTACAAAAATATTCCAATTCTTACATTTCAACAAAAAAAATCCCAAACTGAACTTTGAAGCATCTGCTGAATGTAGCAGTGACATGGTAAACCGCTACAAAATATTTCAGGTCTTACAATTCAATGAAAAATTTTTAAAATGAACTTTCAAACATCAGCAGAGTTTATTAATGACAAGGTAAATCCTGAAATAGCACTAGGAAAAATATTTCAAGTCTTACGTTTCAACGAAAAAATTCCAAAATCAACTCAGAAAAAAATGATTGTGTTAAGTAAAAGTTTGTTAGTATTAAGGGGAAAAGTTGTTGGTTCGAAGAGAAGATTTGTTAGTGTTAAGAAGAACTTGCTACTTCTGGCAGAATATTTGTTATCATAACGAAAAATTGTTACTTCTAAGAAAAATTGTGTGTTTTACAGAAAACATTTATCTTCTAACAGATAACTTGACTTCATAACGAAAAATTTTACTTCTAAGAGAAATTGGAGTGTTTAAGTAAAATTTTGTTAGTATTAAGGAAAAAGTTGTTACTTCTGGCAGAAAACTTGTTATCATACCGAAAAATTGTTACTTCTAAGAAACATGTTACGTCTATGAGAAATTTGATAGCTTTGACGAAAAACCTGGTGCTATTAGAAGAAATTTGTTACTCCTAAGAGAAAAAAATGTTACCTCTATGAAAAATTTGAGTGTGTTAAATAAAAGTTTGTTAGTATTAAGGGAAAAAGTTGTTGCTTTGAAGAGAAGATTTGTTAGTTTTAAGGACAACTCAGAAAACTTGTTATCATAACAAAAAATTGTTACTTCCAAGAAAAAAAATTTGGTATCTTTGACAGAAAACTTTCTGGTTCAAGCAGAAAACGTGTAATCACTGATAAAAATGTTACTTCTAAGAGAAATTTGAGTGTTTAAGTAAACGTTCGTTAGTGTTAAGGAAAAAATTTGACGTTTGGAATAGAAAATCTGTTAGTGTTAAGTAAAACTTGCTACTTCTGGTAGAAAACTTGTTATCATAATGGAAAATTGTTACTTCTAAGACAAATTGTGTATGTTTGACAGAAAGTCTGTTACTTCTTGCAGATAAGTTGTCATCGTAACGAAAAATTGTTACTTCTAAGAGAAGTTGTGTATGTTTGACGGAAAGTTTGTTACTTCTAGCAGATAAGTTGTCATCATAGCGAAAAAATTGTTACTTCTAAGAGAAATTTGGTATATTTGGCGGAAAACTTGCTAGTTCAAGCAGAAAACGTGTTATCAGTGACGAAAAATGCTACTTCGAAGAGAAAATCGGTTAGTGTTGAGTAAAAGTTTGTCAGTATTAAGGAAAAAATTGATGCTTCGAAGAGAAAATCTGTTAGTTTTAAGTAAAAGTTTGTTAGTATTAAGGAATAATGTTGTTACTTCGAAGAGAAGATTTGTTAGTGTTGAGGAAAACTTTCTACTTCTGACAGAAAAGCTGGTATCATAATCAAAAAATGTTGCTTCTAAGAAAGATTTGGTATCTTTAACAGAAAAATTGCTACTTCGAACAGAAAACGTGTTATCACTGACGAAAAGTCTTATTTCTAAGAGAAATTTGAGTGTGTTAAGTAAAAGTATGTTAATATTAAGGAAAAAAGTTGATACTTCGAAGAGAGAATCTGTTTGTGTTAAGTAAAAGTTTGTTAGTATTAAGGAGGAATGTTGTTACTTCGATGGGACAATTTGTTAGTGTTAAGGAAAACTTGCTACTTCTGGCAGAAAACTTTTTATCATAATAGAAATTGTTACTTCTAAGAAAAATTTTGTATGTTTGACAGATAGTTTGTTACTTCTAGCGGATAAGTTGTCATCATAACGAAAAAATTGTTTCTATGAAAAAAAAAATTGGTATTTTTGACAGAAAACTTGCTACTTCAAGCAGAAAACGTGTTATCACTGACGAAAAGTCTTACTTCTAAAAGAAATTTGAGTGTGTTAAGTAATAGTATGTTAGTATAAGTTGTTATCACAATCAAAAAAATTTACTTCTAAGAAAAATTTGGTATTTTTGACAGAAAAATTGCTAGTTCAAACAGAAAAATGTTATCACTGACGCAAACTGTTATTTCTAAGAGAAATTTGGGTGTGTTAAGTAAAATTATTTTAGTATTAAGGAAGAATGTTGTTACTTTGAAGAGACAATTTGTTAGTGTTAAGGAAAACTTGCTACTTCTGGCAGAAAAGTTGTTATCACAATCAAAAAATTGTTACTTCTAAGAAAAATTTGGTACCTTTGACATAAAACTTACTAGTTCAAACAGAAAACGTGTTATCACTGACGAAAAACATTATTTCTAAGAGAAATTTGAGTGTGTTAACTAAAAGTGTGCGTTAGTTTTAAGGAAAAAAGTTGATACTCCGAAGGGATAATTTGTTAGTGTTAAGAAAAACTTGCTACTTCTGGCAGAAAACTTTTTATCATAACGAAAAATTTTTACTTCTAAGGAAAATTGTGTATGTGTGACAGAAAGTTTGTTACTTCTAACAGATAAGTTGTCATCATAACGAAAAAATGCTACTTCTAAGAAAGTGTTTGTGGGTGTTTGCATGTTTCAAATGTTAGAAGACTCTTACATTGATGATGACTTGTGTCATAGTGATAGCCAGACGTGATTATTGCTTTTTGTCAAGAAACATTAAACCCAAGAATGCTTGGTGTCCCTGGTAAAAACAAATCATATTCCTTGACGTTCTTAAAAAGCAACAAGAGACAAACGGATGTTTCTTATCGCTATGAAATATTAAAGCCCAGAAAGATAGTGTATTCCAGGAGAAGGTACTTATCTGGATGATAGAGAACACTAGAACTCCAGACCAAGTCATAGAAATCAAGACCATACCATTAAAATTTTATCAGGGTGTAGAAATCATGGTCAACTTCTATGCAAACATTAGCAAAACATTGAAGCCCTGACAATATCATAAAAAACAATAGTAAAACTATAGAAATCACGGGTAACCCTAGAAATCAAAACCACCGTAGAGATCAAGCGCAAAGTGTATAAATTGCGGTCAACCAGTAAAATCATTACCAAGACAAGGAAAGCCCGAGAAGTGTTTTAAATACTGTGTGGTGTGAATTGCTTGTAAAAACCCGAATGAATGACTTGAAGTAAAAACTTTTAACAAGAAAAATCTGAAAAGTGTTTTGTGGGGAGATGGAGTTATGGCAGAGGGGTGTTTTAGAGTAGTTAAATAAATTTTTTAACGAGAAATGTCTGAAAAGTATTTTTGAGGAGATGGGTTGATGACACAGGGGTGTCTTAGAGCAGTTAAAGTGTGGTAGTGTTGGGCCAAATTACTCGCGAAAACCCAAATGAACAACTTGAAACAAAATTTTTGACAAGAAATGTCTGATTTTTTTTTTGGGGGGGGGAGTGATGTCAGGGGTATGTCACATGGGCAGCAATAGTGTAACATCGTGAGGTGAAATGCTTAGAGTATCAAACACCAGTAAAGAAAAAAAGGGGGTGTCATGTGAAGAGCTGGTGCTACTACGTTGAACTCTTGTCAAAAATAGGAATTTCACCTAGAAACAGGTGCAAGGGGTTAGGAATTCCACATATTATTAAAACTTGTGTATTATACGGACCACATTCCAAGTTGTTGAAAACACCTGGGAATTCCGCCTGAAATTGTGACACCTGGTCGTGCCAAATCTTGCCTAGGTGGGAATTTCACCTAAAATTGCGTTCGCCAAAAGATGAAATCACCGTTAAACATTCTTCTTCAGCCTATGGAAGAAAAGAGTAGTCTGTATGGGCACGCTTGAACCTGAAATGGACCCACTACTGCTAAATTAGTACTTTCGTACTACACGTGGCAACACTCGGTTGTGATAATCAAAAGTGCGACAAATGCCATTTTTCTAACTTTTCAACAGAGCCAAAAAAAACGGGTAAAAGTTTGTTGGCTGTGGTCACTCTGAAGGACGAGGCTAATGGGGATAAACGGAACATAATCTAAACAAACATTTTATGTCCTTTTCAGTAGTATAAATTAATTTCAAGTATTTCGAGTGATTTTAAAATTATTCCGTTGTATTACGTATGTCTCCTTTTTCCTTGACAAAAAGGAGGCAAATGCCCGGTCCCCATGTTATAGCTCGATAAGATGATCCTCTTCTGTATTTATTTTTTCAAATGGCAGCAAGACCTGTTAAAAAAACGACATGCGTCACTCAAAGGCATAGTCTCTTTTTATCTTCGTAACGGTACAAGATAGGACAATTCTGATGGCACCATTTGATTCCTCATGCCTTATGTACTAATAACGCATACAAAAGTCAATCCGGCCAAAGCGGCAAAATTCGCACTTTAAATTATCACAGTCACACTGGTGAAGGAACTCAGGCTTATTTTCCAAATAAACCTGTTACTAAAAACTGAACAGATGGATTTACGAAACATAGTTATAAATAGATGTTCAAAAGCTGGTTCTGTGACTGAGATATTTGACATGAACTTTGGAGATGATTTTCAAGTGTTTTTTTCGCACCAGCCTTCCGCAATAATTTGTCTTCCTAATCAGTGTCGTTACTAGCCAAAATGTTTGGGGGGGGGGGGAGCAAGAGATTTTACGAATGGCTGGCTATTTTCACCGACTGTTTTGGTCAATATAATTAGCATAATGTCCGTTTCGAATACAATACATAAAATCACTGCACGGTTGGGTGAAACGGCTGCACTTACCAACCGAGATTTGAATTTCGGTACATATCATGTTGATTATTTAACCAAATAGAAAGTCGTGGCGCCATCTGTAAAATCACGACAGGAGTCGGTAAAACTGCTGTGTTTACCGATCAAGTTCAAAATTTCTGTAGATGACATGTCAGTACTGTCATTGTCTTTATTGAACCGAAGAAAGAATTTTAGCGGCGTCTGAAAAATTGTGGCACAGAGCGCCACGATTTAAAAATTTTTATTACCGAGTGACCAAAAACATTGGGGGAGGGAGGGAGGCATTCTCCCCCCCCCCATACGTGACAGCCCCGTTTCTAATGCAATGGCTTCTGATGATAGACCCATACTCATCGCCTGATTTATCCCACTGGGGAGTTAAGTTATGAAATACGTAATACGTGGTCTTATTTTTGAATAAGACTGTATAAAAATGAAAGTGAGAGGCAGAGTTTGCTTGGTAGCATTTGGAAAAGAATGTCCTGGGAACAAAAGAAGACCTACATAGCTACATTAGTGACTTTTGTAAGAAATTCAAGGAGGTGTGTCTTTGTCCTACTAGGAGAAAAGGAGCCCTGAAAAGTAATTTGATAACCTCAGAAGGAAGGCTAAGAGCTAATATTTTTAATTAAATTTGACATTGGCGAAATGCAAATGAAGAACCGTCAAGCCTGGGACAAGAAAAAGTACTCCGTGTGTAGTTCCAGGACTTTTAAAGAAGCGTTATCTGTTTACTTGGGTAAAATAACGAAAGAAAAGGCTAGAATTTCTAGTTAGGACTATTTTTAGAAGGACCAGTGTGATGGATACATAGCTTTTAATTTGAAGAATTTTGCCAAAGAAGAGTAGGCTATTCTGAGCACTTATTAAATAAGAAGAAGCTAGAATTGAGAAAAACAGTGACAAGGAAAAGGCCAGGGAGAGTTCAGGGATGCTACAGGTACAAAATTCTTTCTAATGAATTTGTCGATTTCGCTATTATGTATTGAGTGACAGTAACATAGAAGTATCTAGAAAAATAGTACACACAAATAGAGCATGACAGTGTCCACCAGAATATTGAAACCCAATGCAAAAATAGGCACATGATCATTCCAAGTATGTATACATCTGAGATGAAGAATGTAATGCACACTCCTTACCCTTACAAAGTAAAACGAGGGAATCATATTTCTTCAAGGACTAACAGGATTGAAGCACTGTCCCGCATACAGACGTAGATGTAAAAACAGGGCCCGGACTATCACCTAGATCGTTGACGCAGTCTCGATAGATCTGTTTATTACAAGCTGAGACATACGGACTAATGGATGATTCTGCCAAAACGGGCTGTGAAAGAACCAGAACTTTGAATACGTCCACTTCATTAAGCAACCCTTAGACTTGATGCATATAAGGTAAACGATCTCTTGGGATTCCCGGATGTGTTACCACAAGATACGAATGCTTTCTACAAGGGTACCAAAGCTAAATGATATATCTAATTGATTGTAAACCATTTTCGTTTTCTTATAGCAGAAGAACCATTTGGTTTAAATGAAAAATAGCCAATTTTAAATCTATTGCCTATATTCTAAAATGCTATTATACCCGAAACGCCTCATAAACAAATTTTGACCCTTAAGAACTTGTGGACATCTTGTAATTTTTTTTTTTACCGTGTTGAAGTTGTGCACCCAACCTATATTTTGCATTTTCTAAGAGAGTCGATTATCACACCTCGTATAAAACAAATGGAGGTCGCGCATACCTTGTATAAGCTGTTTACATCGCTTCAATTTGCTTATGGTAATAAAAAAGATAAAAGGTTTTTTTTCTGAGACATGTGGAATTTTATGGAGTTTTTGTCTTTAAAATTGTGCCGACAGATCATTTTTATTGTCTCATGAACAATATGATTTTTTCAAAATACGCGGTGTGCACGCACGAGCCATGAACGGTTGTCTTCACACCAAACAAGGAAATTCGTTTGAATCTCCATGGGCATATTGTGGTTGTTTGCGTAAATGTATCATAATATTTTGCCCCAAAAAACAAAAATAAGGTTTAGGTTAGGTTTAGATTCCTTTATTACCGAAAAGAAAAACAATTTATACAATATACAAAAGCTGTACTCGTGAAAAAACTGGCGCAAAAATAAAATTTTTGGTCATCCTCAAAAGTGTCTGACTCTTTAGTCCTGCCCTTGGAAAATGTTTGTTTTTTCATTCCTAAAGTACTACATTTTTTTCGTTTCTTTTCTGACAGTCAATTAATATATTTATTGCCCAAAAAAACACACAAGGGTTCAATATGGAGTAAATGAAAAGACAAAAGAAAAAGGGAAAAACACAAAAGAAAGAAGAGCACACTCACAAAGAAGAGTTTACTACCAAGAATAGATTCAAATATTTCTACTAACATATAGCAGGATGGAGACTGTTTGTCCTATCAAGCTTAGAAAAATAGCGACCGCGATGCTGCTCAGCCACTGTTAGTGGCTCAGTTAACCCGTTGGCTGACACTAGTCTTTTTTTTTTCTAGCCCATAGGGGTATCCTTACCTTAGACCTTAGTTCCTCCTGTACCACCAGAGGCACCCAGGGTATCCAGGAAGAGCCACCAATCACCCCTCATATGTGCTGCTATATGCTGCTATACACAAGAGAAATTTTGCGAAATGAAAATATACGGATCTAATAGTCTTCTTATCAGTGGCCGTAAACATTTTCCAAAATGGAGTTAATGGGAGGACATGATGCATCACAAAAGTGTTGTAGACACGGGCGAGAATACGCCTACTGTAGTAAGCTTTACAGCGAACTAGCATATTAAACGCTTTTCTAAGTTTCTCATTTAGATGAGAGATAAGGAGAGCCCTTGTAGTTTTTACACCATACCCTATCGGGAGACCGAGATACTTGATACAAGCAGATAAATAAACACTCTGATTTCCTAACTGTACGCATCCAACATCACCGACAGATTTGGTGAAAGCACAGAAAAATTAACATAGGCCATAGTGCCACCCCCTTTGACAAGTTTTTACTTCTTGGGGTGGCCGCTATACTGATGTTAAATTGTTTGTTTGTTTAGAAAAAAACCTCTCTCACTCTCTATAGAAACAACATTTCCGGCTATCTTTATCTTTTTTCATATCAGGAGTCAATGTACCAACACAAAAAGAATCGGGGACAATACCAGAATTAATAATGATTTGGTAGAACAAATGTAGATGCTGCACAGCTTATCACTTGCATAATAAATGAATGAAAATCACATAATTGAAGATAACCACGCGAGAGCTTTTTCGAAGGCGAATGATAGCACCGTAAATATCAGAGGCCGTTACTACAAAACCTGCATCTGACTCAGTATCAGCTAGACTATCCACTAGTAGTGATTCATAGCGGGTTTCTAACACTGAACAGGTGGAGAAAATTCACTGGTGAAATAGCTGATCCAATCGTTCTTACTTGGAAGCTCTGAAGCGACACCTTTTGACTTTTTCCCCCGATAATCTCCAGATTTCATTTGGGTTAGTTGCGAGACGTTTGCTCCTGCAGTCAATAATCTCAGCTTTGTGATTGGCAAGACATTTAGCAAGACGACGTTTGGTATATAACCGTATGTCATTTATTGATTTTGGCACCTGATTTCGGCCGGTCGCAATCATACCATATTCGGTGCCAAAACTCTGAAGACTTGCAACGTTGCTGGAAAGCCAGATTTATCGACCAGCCAGGTATTTCTGAACCCAAACGAGCTTTACGTACGGGAACGGTACAACGCTCAGTGCAACGCATTGCATGTGTGATATCACTACTGTAAATGTTGATTTTTTTTTTCTCCGACTCAACGAGTTCTGAGGATTGTTGCAGCAGTTGGCAGTCACAACGCTTTTGTGATACATGCTTCGGGATCCGACTCTGCTTTATATACAACAGCATTTATTTTCTTTCAGTCCCATTTGAATTCCCACTCTTCTTTTCGTCTTTTTTAGAGAGAACACAATCAATAACGAAACAGTTGTAGATTGGTAAATGATCCGGTACCGATGCGCTAAAGTCAACATGGCTAGAGCTATTCAAGGTCACGCCGTTCGAGCAGAGCATGAAATAAAGCGAACCCGTCGATCCGTAGTTATGGATATACGTATACGAATAGTCATTTGGGACAACATACAAATTGGACAGAGCAGACAGAAGTATATGAGATCTTGACTGATCTAGCGCTGAAAGGTCGCAGTTTGTGTCCCCATCGAGGATAACACGAAGAGATGCATGGTCACACTACTGCAAAGATTTAGGAAGCTTTATTGTTGCACGGGAGAACTTTTCTTTGGAAGCCAATTTTTTGTAATCAGTTGGCAAGTAGCAGCAATATACTATCGGATTTGCAACTTTTATACCAAGGAAAAACTCGTTCTCGACAATTACTGATGCCGAAAAGTGAGAACTGATTAGTATAGCCAGTCTGCCGGAAGGTCTTCCTCTGCCCGAACGCTTAGCTGGCAGTACGAAAAGACAAGTTTTGTCTCATTCACTTTTAACTGAGAAAGTAAGTCGGTTGATTGGAAATGTTCTTGCAAGACATCAAGCTTTCAATCAGTGGGAGTTTATTGATCACATCACCGTTCATATTCCACGACGACACTTTTATGTCAGATTTGGTCATGGCTTCATCATGATTATTCTGGCTACAGGGCACTTAATACCGCAGCATGGATGGTCTATCTGCTTACAGAGAGAGTGCAGCATTGCTGGGCTTACCTTTATTGTTCGTATGATTGCCACCGCAACGGGGACAGCAAATAGCGTTTTTACAGTCCTTAGAAGTGTGACCGTACTCTTGGAACTGAAAACACCTCATCGGCAAATACCGATGTATGTCTATTCGGAAGCGCTCATTTCCCAGAGCTATGGGGTTGTTCATTGCTACTTGTTTTCCCTACTTTCAACTACAAGCTTGTATGAGCGAGTTTGTTGAATTCTCTCAGCTTTCGTGCAATTCCTAATCGTTGAACATGGATGGTTCGGCGAAATCTCATCGGGAACATGTCTTATAACACCTCAATGAGTGGGGGTCTTCAGCTGAGCATAAGTGTCTGTAGCACTGTTTAGCGCTTCAGCAAGATACTTGGTAGCATCTTTGTCATCAAGTGTCAATCGCCACTCTTTTTTAAGAGGCCTCAGGTTTACTATATGGCTGAAGCAATCACCAGCGAGGTCCTCAAGATACTCCTTGCGACTGTTGGGCTTTTTTAGTCCTTTCTGAAGTTGTTTGAGGAAACAGAGTAAGAAGATTTTTATGTATCCGGAGGGTTTGTTGCACTTGCACCCGCAGTCTTCCTAGCCTTATTTTGTGCTTATCTGAAGAAGCTTAGGTGGTCAATAAGATCGTCCAGAGTAGAATGAAGCTCAATGACATGGCGAGTTAGTGTGGCTGTAACCTCCCCTGAAAAATGGGTACTTTGCCAGGTTTATAGATTAAAAACTTAATGAGGACTTCTTTCCTCTCGTCACAAGTCCGGACTTCTTTCCTCTCGTCACACTCCTGGGGGTTAACATGATCTATAGAATGAGTAGACATAGCGGCTAACTGCCATAATTCATCTTTTGCCTTAGTCAGCATATCAGCTTTGAAATACTGTACTGCCTTCACCACTATTTCACAATACTTGTTACCCACTTTGATTGCCCGGAAGACAAAGTCCAACTCAGGGCTGTAAACCAAGTCTGGCTACACACTGCTCATTTCCCTTTCATAATGAAATGGCTTCTGACGCAGTATGCAAAATCAGTGGGCGGTCCGATTCAGATGCAAAATGACAGAGCGGTATGCCAAGGAGAGTGGCAAGGAGTGGAGCAAATAGTCATCAGAGAATACTGAAATCACCCAGGAACAAGGGAAGTGTAAGAACTCCTCACCTATTCCCCGCAATTTGCGGGTAGCTAAATACTGGCGGGCACTTTACGACGCTTGCAAGGGTTCCTTCCCCTCTTCTGCTTGTTCCTAGTAAAAAAAAATCAGATGCACCTTAATAATATGGAAACAAAGATGGTGCTATATGAAATTGGCAATATAGATGTCGTTCCAATCTACGTGAGGAAGATGATGGCGCTGGTGAAAACACCCAGAGAGAAAGAACTACACTAGAAAGTGGACAAGATCTCTCGAGTACTACTTAACTATAAAACTATCCTTAGAGGGTAGAGATTAACATGAAAACAACCTCAAAGTAGTGCTGTAGCTTTATCCCATTAAAAGCAAAGAAGCAAACTCAGCCACCAGGGTTGCCAACCGGTGAGAAAAAATCACTAGATTCTTTAAAAAAAAAAATCACTAAATAAACAAATAAATCACAAATAAATAAGATTATTGACCAGAAATCACTAGAATTATAATAGTCTTTATCATTGAAATTAATAATTGTTTTGTTTCTTTACCATGTTCTATACAGGCACACCTATAGGTAGGGGGTAAAATTACCCCTAGATGTGAAAAAATACCTTTTATTTGATGTTTGTTTTTTCTTAAGCAAAAAATACCATTGAAATTTTGAGAAATGCCTTTTTGCATCTTTATGCAGAGAATGGAACAAAATTCTTGCTTCTTCCCTGTTCCCAAATTGGTACCCTTGGCTTAAACTCCGATCACTGAAAATTGGTCATCATTGATCTAATCAAAATATTTGCTTTTTCTGTTTAATTTTTTTCCTTGTCGATAAAAAAAAAGACCCCAAAAATATAGAAAATGTTTTTCTGTTTACTCTAGTTGAACTAGTATAATTACTGGGACACCAGCGACAATTTAGAAAATGGCTATTTATAATTCCATGGAAAAAAGTGTCCCACTTTTCACAAATTTCGATAAGCATCGGTCTTATTGCTTCTTAAAAATAAAGAGGCACTTGTTAATTATACAGAACACACCCAAGAAGTTAAATTCTGTTAGTCCTAATGAAATATACCAAAATATGATGAAGCTATAATACTTTTGTTGATATAATAATATAATTTGGGCTATATAGTTTCACATTAGGGAGGTGTGGGGGTAAAGTAACCTAACCTTACCCCCACCCCCCTAATGGGCAAATATATAGCCCAAGTTATACAAGTTCAATCCGTTGTGTCACCCGTTATTTGTCTTTGTGGCTATGAAACTGGTTTTCATAGATCGTATATTATCCTTAGCACACTTTCATCCCAAGACCTATCCTCAGGGGCTGCTTTGGTCATGTTAAATCTAATGGTATAGTTTTCGAACCTTTCAACTATGCTAAACAAAATGGCTATTTCAAACTTTTGATCAATCAATTTTTGGGGAAAAAAGGGATGTGAGAAGGGGGCTAGTAGCCGTCCGATCTCTTTGGTCAAATAAAAGAGACACCAAAAAATTACAATTTCCTTCAAATGAGCCCTCTCCTGATGTTCTACAACCGTTGGTTCAATACAATCACCCCTGGGAAAAAAGGATATTAACATGCATCCGTTATTTTTCTTCTGGCAAATAATAATAAAATCAACACTGCAGATAGGGGCTTGAAACCTCTGCAGTGGGGCTCTCTGATACACCGAATCTAATGGTTTGATTTTATTTAAAATTTTCTCACTTTTAATGGGTGTTTCCTTCGTCTTTCAAAAATCAGGCAAATTTTCACAGTTTCTTAGCCTTTTATGGGTAAAACTAAGCTTAATGCATCTTATATTTTTTGAATCAGCTTAATAAGCCAATGATATATTGATTGATATCAAAATTCCGTTTCCAGAATTTCGGTTGCTATTGAGCCTTTTAGCGCCATTCTTACAGTCCGTTACCCCTAAACTGTTTG
Organism: Artemia sinica; assembly: GCA_027921565.1. NCBI lineage: Eukaryota > Metazoa > Arthropoda > Branchiopoda > Anostraca > Artemiidae > Artemia > Artemia sinica. The sequence continues at coordinate 321,367 of JAPEVW010000145.1, read as the reverse complement.
ATATATTAGCCCATAAATTCAAAAACTTAAAGAACAGGACGTTATCTTCGTTTATTAGGTTTTTCAATTACAAATGAGAGAACTTGGAGAATTATTGGAGTTTTGATTAGAAATCAGAAGTAGAAATTAAAATCATTAGACCATTCCCAGAGTAGACCCCCCCCCTTACTCCCAGCCTACTTCAATCATCAAAGTACAATCGATTTAATCTATCTATTAATAGGCCTATTACAAATCCTATTATAAAAAGCACTTAGTCCTATTTTTTTTTCAATGATTCTTTTTTTATTCAGAAAATTTATATTTAATGTATAGCCTACCTAGTATCTTATTTTTCAGTTACTCCACATTTGTTCTATTTGCAGATGTAGAGGGTGTATTCATATTCACCATTCACTCCACTTTCAAAGGTTTTAACAGATTACTACTACTACTACTAACAACTCACCGCAGCACCAAGCCGCCTGAGGCCAACACAGCTACGTACGCTCCTCCTCCACCCCAATATATTTAAAGCCTCCCTTTTTACACCCACCCACGAAGTTCCCATTTCCTTTAAATCTTTCTTTATGACGTCCTCCCACCCCAGACGGGGACGACCTGCTTTCCGTTTAGCCCTAGATGGCTGGCCGAAAAGAACAATCTTCGGCAATCTGTCACACTTCATCCGCACAACGTGCCCTAGCCACCTCAACCTTTCTTTCATTATAGCCCTAGAGAGTGGTATTGAACCACATATTTCGATAGCCTATTGTTTGAAATGCGGTCAGTCAGCCGGGTACCCAGAACAATCCTTAAGCAATTTCTCTGGAAAACATCTAACAAATCTTCATCGCTTTTCGGAGCGTCCATGCTTCAGAGTCATATTTGACCACTGTCATCACTGTAGCTTCTAATATTCTAATCTTGGTTTGCAGACTTATCTTCCTATTCTTCCAGACTTTTTTTTAACTGTGAAAAAACACCCTGAGCCTTGGCTATTATATATTTAACATCTTCACTGCTCCCACCATCTTTACTAATAATACTACCAAGGTAAGTGAAGCTGCTCACCTGATCAATCTTTTCATTACCCAACGTCTCCTTTTCATCTTCACTTATTCCTAACCTTAGTGACTCAGTCTTCCTAACATTAATTTTCAAACCAATTCTAGCACCCAGAACTCACAAAACCTCTAAAACTTCATTCATTTTGCTCACACTTTCATCTAGGATGCTTAAATCATCAGTATAATTCAAGTCCAGGAGACTTTTTCCTCCCCATTTGATTCCGTGGTCTCCCGTTGCCTTTCCTGTTTTAACAGAAGAAAATCTAATTTAGAACTGATACAGTTACAGAGAAAAAAAAACATAAATATGAAGACAAAAATTCGACCTGAGCAAATGTTGTAAAATGGGAAGTATAGAACGTTTTTGCAATTTTCTTACTAGTTTGCCTATTATCTTGATGATAACGCTCTGGGGTCGTATCTGATATAGATTAAATAAAAAAAACAAGTTTTTTAAACTGAAAGTAAGGAGCAACATTAAAACTTAAAACGAACAGAAATTATTCCATTGTGAGACAGAGTCAAACTTTAGCGTAAAGAGCAAGGCGTTGAGGAGGGGACAGCCCCTTTCATATACGGAATAATTTCTGTTCGTTTTAAGTTTTAATGTCGCTCCTTACTTTCAGTTTAAGAAACTTGTTTTTTTTTATTTAATTTCTGATCGTTTTTAAGTTAATGCAGCTTTTATTTTGGCTCACCGTCATTGAATAAGTTAACAAAATTTGCATAAAATTTTTACTTTTCTTTTGCTAAATGGATGTCTCTAAATTTGGTTATGACGTAATTTACAAATTAACTTACGTAACTAACTTCTACATTCGTATATTTTTCTTCTGGCAAAAAATACAAAGTTGCAGATTTTTGAAACCTATGCAATAGGGTTTTCTGATACGCTGAATCTTACAGTGATTTTCATTAAAATTCTTTCACTTGTAGGGGATGTTTCCCCCCTCTTTACAAAATCGGGTAAATTTTCTCAGGATCGTAGCCTTTGATGAGTAATACTAAACATCATAAAATTTATATATTTAGAATCAGCATTATAAACACATTCTTTTGATACATTTATTGACATAAAAATTCCGTTTTTAAAAGTTTCGATTACTATTGAGCCGTATTGCTTGTTTTTTTATTGTTTTTTTTTATTACGTATATGTTATTACGTATATGAGGGGGTTCTCCCCTTAGTCAATACCACGCTCTTTACGTTAAAAGTTAAAAAAAATTTGATTCACAAACCCCTGAATCACAAAGGCTGTTTAATTAGAATAGATAGCTCTTTTGAAAGCACTAAAAAAACTATAGCGTAAAGAGCGAGGTATTGACTTGGGGGAGAACCCCCTCACATACGTTATAATTTCTGTTCGTTTTAAGTTCTAATGTTGCTTCTTACTTTCAGTTGAAAAAACTTGTTTTTTTTTTTAATTTCTGATCGCTTTTTAAATAATGTTTGGAAATCCGGCGCCCCCTTCATAGAAATGTCCCTTACCCCAAAGAAACATCCTCCACGGAAAGATTCTCCAGAGTAAGCCCATCCTATAGCCCCCCCCCCTCCAGAAAAAAATCCTTCCTGAAAATGTCTGTATACTTCCCAATAACCAATAAATAATGCTGGCAAGTCCGGCACCCCCTTCGTGGCAATTTCCCTTCCCCCATGAAAACTTCCTTCATGGACAGATCCTCCAACATAACCCCCAGGTTCTATAACTTTTAGGGGGTCTTTCCTCCTTTTTTGAAAATCAGCCAAATTTTCTCAGGGGCGTAGCTTTTGATGGGTAGCACTAAACTTGATAAAAGTTATATATTTGAAATCAGCATTGAAATCTGATTCTTTTGATGTATCTATTGGTACCAAAAACCCGTTTTCTAGAGTTTCGGTTACCATTGAGCCGGGTCGCTCCTTACTTACAGTTCGTTACCACGAACTGTTTGAACATATGGTGGGAAATCGTAAGTTTCAAAGGCGGTATATTTATATAAATGCTAATCTGGAACATATTAGGAACTGTAGTGAATCACTTTTTGTGTTTTTTTATTAGTTAGCTTTTTGTATGATTTATGAGATTGAATCATGAACATACGTGCTATATCGTGAAAAATCACTAGCTTTAAGAAACAATCGCTAGTTTTAGAACAAAAATCACAACAAATCACTAGCTAGAAAAATCACTCGAAATAGTGATAAATCATTAGGGGTGGCAATCTTGTCAGCCACAATAACTCTGGAAATAACATATTTGAATCTTCATCTGTGTCTCATCTGGAAATAACATAGATGGCTCTTCATCTTCATCTGTGACACTGTGTTACCGCTTTTCGCTCTTATCGAAGGAAGTGTAAATATTTCCTTTGTCATTGCAAAACGACACCAAGAGAACGTCATTGTTAATAATTTGTCGTTGTCGTTGTAATTTTTTCGTTCTAAAATGTCGTTGATAAAAATTTTTCGCTGGGGAGGGAGGGGCATGGGACACGGAGTACCATGACCCACGACGTGCCAAGATTTTTATCGTTCTGCTGATATCATATTTTGATCCCCTTCTCCTTAAAAAAAAAAAATAAGAAAAAATAAAGAATAAAATACTGAAAAAGGGTTTTGACAATTGGACCTTCCGAAGCGGACACACATATGAAGTAATTCCGGGTTTGTCTAAAATAGAAACAAAAGTCTTATAGGGTGTTTATTATGATTTCTCCTGTCCCCACTGCATTTGCTTGAAGGACGTCCATAGTACAACCGCGTCATAATTTTCAATTTACTGAAAAAAAAATTGTGCATAAATGAAAAAAAATGAATGTGGATTTATAGTTATTCCTCAAAGTCTTGATAATTTTTAATTATTAAAACTAAAAATATGAAAAGATTTAAAATATATTTTGTTTTCAGAAAATGCAAATTATGTTCTGGTCTTGAGAAGGCATGGGGGGTTGTCAGCCCTGCTAATGCTTATTTCTGCTCGTTTTGATTTTGACTTGGTTATTTGTGGAATTTCTGTTCGATTTGTGCTTCATTTATGCAGTGAAGGTGATTTGTCGTAGTTTTAAGCTGGGAAGATCATTTGACTTTATCTTTGCTCATTTTTTGTTTACGGAGCTTTTTACTTTTCTTTAAAAAACTGATTCTGTGGAAAAAGTTCTTTAAGTCAATTTTTGTTCGTTTTCTGTTGCCATAGTCTTTTAAAATATTGACTTATTGCCATAGTCATGGAAAAATAAAATAATATTTTACATTTTTCAGTATTTTTTTTTTCTATAAGAATCCATAGTTGGGCTTAAAATTTGTTTGTCGGCTAAACTTTTTCAGGAATTTTTAATCCTGACAAAAATAATATTGTTTAATTTAATTTAAACCTCCTCAAATTAATCCCAAAACAAAACTGAATACATTCTTAAAAATTATATCTATACTCTTTGACAGCCTTGACACACTTGAACTCTTTTAATTAAGTTAAATTGTAAGACCAGAAGCAGTAATTGCAGTAGCCCTGAAAGTTTCAAATTCATACCCTCAGTCGTTATCAGGATATTGCTGAGATACCATAATGGCAACCAGCATACAACCTTTTGATTTAGATTTAAAGCAACATTTAGTTTTAAAGCATAATGGGTAGCAATAATCGTAGTAGTAATATGATTAGCCTACACATAATAGTTTCAGGCTATTCAAAGTCTGCTAAAACATACCCTGAAGGTTCTAACTTAATAATGCAAGCTGTTCTTGACACATTTCTGTATCGCCCTTTTGACAATTTACATACTCATAGTTCGTTTTGATTTAGTTCAACATCCGCCTTAACATTCCTTAAAAGCTTCCCCTTAATACCGTTAGCTTGTGTAGGACCCATAGTTGCAGTAGCAGTAGTAGTATCAGTAGCAGTATGCACAAATCACCTTTGGTTTTCTTCATCATCCCCATTTGCACACGCTGAAACTTAATACCATAAACCGTCCCTGAAGTATTACTGATACGTCCTCAGGACAACCTGTATGGGCAGAGTTCGTTTCGATTTATTTCAATACAGTTTCAATACACCCCCCCCCCCAAAAAAAGGCCTTAAAACCCTTAGCGTTAGTAGCAGTAGCAGTAGTACCAGTAGTAGTAGTAGCAGTAGAGTTAACAGAAGTAATCTTAGCTTTAGCAGCAGTAGTAGTAGTAGTGGAAGTAATAATAGTAATATTAGCAGCAGTAATAGTAGTAGTAGTTCAAATAGAAGCAATTGCATAAGGCTGCAGTAATTGTCTTTTTAATAGTTCAACATCCCCCACAGCAAGCCCAGACACCAAAATTTTCCAAAGATATTGCTGATGCACCCTTTTGACAACCTGCATACGGACAGCGTGTTCTGATTTATTTCACCTTCTCCCCTCAATATTCCCCTTAATTTCCACCTTCATACGCTTAGGCATGTTTGTAACAGTTGTCACAGTAGTAGTATTAGTACTACTAGCTATAGCAATAATTATAATAGCATTAGCACAAGTAGCAACACTATAATTAACAAACATATTGCCTTTTGGTCAGTTGAACATCCCTCTCATCAGATCCTGGAAATATCAACTTAGCACTATTAGCCGTCACTATGACATTTCTGAGTTGTCCCTTTGATAACTTTTATATTCATATACTTCCTAAAATTTACATCTCATTGTTCGTAGCTTAACAAGTAGTTGCAAAAGCAGTAGTAGTCAGAGTAGTAGTAGTAAATGTAGCAGTGGTAGTAGTATTAGTATTAGTAGTAGTAGTATTGCCCATATTTTCTTTTGGTCAATTAATCTTATCCTTTAAGCATTCTCTGAAAGTTCCATCCTAATGCCCAAATCCATTCTTGCGATACGCTCTTTTGACAGTCTGCATGCCAATAGTGTATTTTGATTTAATTCAATTTTCCTCTATATTTTCTGTCAAATTTTCAACTTCATACACGTAGCCTTAATAGGACTATTATCGTAGTAGTAGTGATAGTAGTAGGACCAGTAGCATCAGTAATAGTGTCGTAATAGTAGGAGCAGCACCAGTAGTAGCAGGATTATTAATAGCAGTATTAGAACGTAAATGTTGCCTTTTGGTCAGTTGAACATCCCACTCATGATGCCCCAGAAGGCTCATCTTTATATGGTAAGCCGTTCCAAAATCATTGCTGATACGCCTGTATCAGTAATTTGGATGCACGTAGCTTTATTTTTTTATTATTTAGTTTAATTTTCCGCTCAACGTTTCCTCGGGTGTTCATTTCAATATCTTCAGCCTTGGTAGTACTTGCTACAGAAGCAGTAGCTTTAGCAGTAGTAGTGGTAGCAGTTGCAGTAGTGGTAATTGTAGTAGTAGCAGTAGTGGCGTGCAAATATTGCCTTGTCGGTCAATTGAGCATCTCTCTTATCAAGTCCTGCAAGTTCCAAATTAATATTCTCTGTCATTCCTGAGTTACGCCTTTTGACAAACCGTAAGCACATAGCATGCTTTATTGCAAAACTCTCTCCAACATTCTCTGAAAGGGTCACCGGAATACCCCTCGTCTTTTTGAAAAATAAATGTTAAATATGCCCAATTATACATACTCTAAACAATAAAAGAATTGCCTAGCTTACAGCTCTTGCTCTTAGGACTGTGGCGGGATGAGATTGACATCCCCAAAGACATAGTTATTGGACCTTTCTACGATGCTGAAGAAAATAGCTGTCTAAAAAAGTTTATCGGATGTGTTTTGGGAAATCATGGGCGTAGGGGGGGGGGGCTGACTACCTTTGAAATTCCGTTAAGCTTTGGAAGTTTTACAAGTCCTTAAGCATAAAATTGAGGGCAAGTCTGTATTTTTCCCTCCTCTCCTTTATCTATATAAGCTGCAATAATCATCTAAACTAAAAAGGTTGGAAACATGAAAATTTTGTAAAATAGTCTTGAATCCATGAGAATTGTTATTAACTACAGAAATTTCCAAAAATAGAAAAATAAATCCAGGAAAGTTGTCTTGTTGTGTCATAGTAAGTTCCCCGCAACATTACTGAGTTTCAAAAAGTAAAATCAACGAGTGAAGTAAATGAAGATAGAGAGAAAAATACGTAAAGAACAATTTCTTACATCTGATATTTTTTATTTTAAGTTTATGTATCCATAATTATTACAATATAAGCATGGATTGGCAGAGCCCATGTCATCTGTCGGGAAGCAACCATCACTTGAATTCCACCAGAGTCAAACAGTCGTTCTACAATACTTTTGTCAGATGATGTCAAACCCTCGTGAATGTAGACAAACCCTTGTGTTTAAGTCTCTTCGAAGTCTGAAAAATGCTCAACATTGAAAATACCAAGCTCAACAATGCTGCTACAAGTTAGAGGAAGATAGGTGGGTAAATAGGTGGCCAACACAGCTGCGCACGGTTTTCATTCACTTCGCACTGTTAAGAGCTTCACTCGTTCCTCCATTCCTTGAAGTTCGTCCCTCCTTTAAATCTTTTTGATCTTACCACCCCATTTGAGGACGCACTGGTTTCGGTTTGGCTCTATGTGGATTTCCAAAAGCGCAACTTTTGGCAAACTATTATTCTATATTCGTCAAAGTGAGACTAAGCCATTGTAGCATACCTTTCATTATAGCCTTAGAAAGTGGGGATGCATCAAACACCAAAATGAAGTTTCCTCAGCATTGTTCGATGGAGCCAAAACAAACCCAATATTCTTGTTAAGTCTAATAAAAGGTGATGAACCATGAGTTTTTTGGCATGGCCTAGAAAAAAAGGGCAAATCTTTTCGGCAAAATAGACAAGATTCACCACAACCAATGTGCGATAAAGATGGTTGGTTTTAAAGACGATGCTAATGTTGTTTTGCTTCTACGAGGATTATGGTTCATAAATTTTCCCCAAGGGGGGGAGGGTGAGAAAATCCTCCCAAAATATAACAAAGGTCTACTTCTTCGTTTGTTTGAAAATAATGGACAGAAAACCCTAAAAAAATAAACATATGGCTTCTCCATCACAACAGCCCACCCTCACATTCCCAATCCATTAACGTTTGCCGAAATCTAACGTTCCTCTGCTTCCACAGGCCCCCTATTTCACTAATTTGGCTCCATCCAACTTCAGGGTGTCTTCTGAATTAAAATTGACACCGAAAAGGAATTGATTTGGCTTAATAGGCGACATCCAAAAAAATACGTAGAGGGCTCTTCCTACCCTTACGAAAGAAAACTTTCAAGAATGGGAAAGCACTGTTTGAATCAGCGTGTTTATTCAGCAAGGGATTACTTTAAAGAAGATACATCATAACGCGTTTTAAGTACTATATACTTATACAAGATTTCCAGTATGAAGACAATTCAATCACACTCTGTATTATGCAATGGGTTAGGGTTGGGGTTTTTCAATTATAAGGATTGGGGATTTTTAGCCATCTACGCGGGTGAAACCGTACTGAACCCCATATTATGTGGGTAACCTTGATTTAACATTGAATGTGTGCAACCTTGAATAAAGATTTAACCTTTTGTTTAAAGAATGTGTCCATGTTCTGCTCTCCTGTAATTTTTAATGTTTTCTAAAATAAGTACGTCTAGTTCATTTCTAATTTCGGCTTTTTTGAAGAATGCTTTCTTTGATTAAATCTTTAAACTATGATGGGTACAGGGTAATCAACGGTTCACGATTTTTCTTCTTTACGATTCTAAAAAACAGCAGAAACATATTGTAATCGTATCACAAGGGTACGCACAGACTACCATCAGAGGCTTTCCGTTTAGCCCTAGATGGTTGGTCAAAAATGACAGTCTTCTACAATCTGTCATCCTTCATCCGCAGAACGTGCCCTAGCCATTTCAACTTTTCTCTCATTGTAGCCCTAAAAAGCAGGATTGAATCACACTTTTCGCACTGCGTACTTTTTGAGATGCTGTCAGTCATCCAGAACAAGCATTAAGCAATTCCTTTGGAAAATATCTAGCAAATCTCCATCCGTTTTTTTGGAGCGTCCATGCTACAGAACCATATTTGACCACTGTCTTAGTTAGCAATTATATTAAAAACGAACTCTAACCCATAATAACTGAAATATCAAAATACATAATCATATGCATGATGATACAAAACATTTATCTTTTGACAAGATGATATAACAAGATATATAAGTCCAAATAAGGGCATAGAATAGTTCAAGGTGTAATAAAAACAACTTTACAAAATCTAGTGGTGTTGAGTCAATTCTGAATGCGAAATCGGACATAGCACAAAATGTCGCATAAGATAGATAACTAATCAATTTTTTATATTGTTTACGTAGGATAGTTTCAATTGGAGAGTATTTGGAGGTAGGAAAGTTTCATTCCAGTGTACCGAAATTCTCTTTCTTTGCTCATTCCTCACTTAACAAATTTACTGCTCATCCATGCTTTTTAATTGTACGGCCTCTGTTGCACGGCCAAGGAAACGTTTCATGAGTAAACTCAAATGAAATATCACTAAACCAAGGGTTATTTTCTTTTCACTTTAATGTAATAAACATTAAAACACATGTTTAATTTTTTTTTTATCCTTGCAACTATCATAGATTGTCTACTTGTTTCTCTTAGAGCTAGGGATTATGTTAACTGACTCTGATAAGGGATTGAGTCAGTTAAAGAGGTACCGAATCTCTGCGCTAATTACTTTATACTAGTACGAAAAATTAACCAAGATCTAAGAAATTAGTTGGTCCAAGAAATTATTTATACAAGCAAAATAAAAGAATGAATATTAAAAGGTTTTTCAAATAATGGAGCAATGATTTCACAAAACGGATACTTTCAGTTGAAAAATCTATTTTGCCTTTATTAAAGAGTTAAAGACAATAGCTATTTCGGGTAGTTAAGTGGGTGCAGCATTATTTATATTTCTGAGTATTTCATCTACTTTTGTATAAGACTTCTTCACTCAAAATAGTTTCTGCTCGTTGTAAGTTTGATAGCTTGGTCGAGTTGATTTATGCTCATTGTAGTTTGTAAAATATTGTGTTTTGTTTTTGCTAAAAAAAATAAACTTTTTAATTTGATTGATGCTCCTTTTTTAAATGAAATAACATCTTCATATACAGTAATTTTATGTTAAAGATAGCATCTGTTCGATGCAGAACCGTTCAAACCTGAAAACCCCCGAAAAATCTTGTTGTGTTTTAATGGGTATATCTAGGTTTATTTGAAAAGGCCAGAGTAAATGTTCAAGAAAGCGAACGCTAAAAGAAACATTCCAGAAGAATCTCAATTATTCTTCAAAAGAATCGTACAGAATCTTAGTTCAAAACTAAGAATATACTGCATTGCACTCTTAAATGTTGTTAAAAAAGAGGCCATTGAAAGATGGGGTTGTGAAAGGTTTACTTTTTGGCATCACAGAAGTAAGGTCATTTGGTGACCAAAAATAACGTTAAACAAACATGAGTTATTAATAATTAGCTTTCAAAATAGAAGGAAAGATATGACATATCGATGATATTTTCATAAATAGGTTTAAACCAACCATATTGGGAATAATTCTGACCTGTAAACGGCTTCATGGCGGGTGAGAAAACACAACGGATGGCCTAACAAACTACACATAAGTGTTTTGGGGTATTAGCATAAGTTTTACTTGGGAGGGTTTGGAATACGTGTCGTCACTATCCAAAATGTTTGGGGGGGGGGGAGCAAGAGATTTTACCGACTGACTGGTCATTTTTACAGACTGATTTTATCAATAATTAGCATAATGTCCGTTTCGAATACAATACGTATAAAATCACCGCACGAGTCCGGTTACCGAGATTTAGATTTCGGTACATATCATGTCACTATTTTAATGCTGTTTAGTTAACCAAATGAAAATTTGTGACACCATCTTGCCACAAATTTCCCACAAATTTTTGCCACAAAGGCTAAAAAAAAATTTTAACCACGATTTTGCCGAATTATATTTTTTACTGAGTGACCAAAAACATTGGGAGGGAGCGTCCCCTCCTCCCTTCCCCATACGTGACGGCCCTGGGTGTAACAAAATTTGTTTGAAAGACTATAAATCCATTTTAGTTCAACAAACCTTTTTCCTTGTTGTGCCACTTCCTGTTTTTTTTTTTTTTGCGCTTCATATGCTGCTTCTCCATATTTGCAAATCATCTACATATGATGATGCTTTACATACGATAAAAAGATGCAATCTAATAAGTCAAACTTAATAACTACTCTTTAATATTGTGTCTCAGACCGTATCTATCTGGGTTTTAAATTTGAGCTATAAGCTACTTTATAGTAAAAATGAACGTCCTCTTTTATGAATCTAAATGTTGTGGCGAGAAGGGGCAAGGGATTGGATTTAGCACGAGACGGAAGATTTCTTCTTAGCTTTAGTTAATCTCTAGCAATGAATTGTGCTCTATTAGCATGACAGTTCTATTAAATGGACTCCCGAATTATCAATCGCCATATACAATTTTTTTTTTTTTTTATCTCGAAATTTATCAGGTACCAAACGTAAGAAGCTACAGTCTCAATTGTTTGGACCCCAATAGTCCCAACGGGTGCAAAAGAACCAATGTTAATTTTACGAAAGATTGTATTATCATCCCTTTAGAAGAATTTTCTACTAAATTTCTTTTTCTTACTTCATGTAATTTCTTAGTGTAAAGTAAAGCTTAAAATGTCAGCTGCTGGTCTACAGCAAGGCTATTGTAATTTTACTCTCGTACAGAGACTTATAAACAAAATTATTTTATCTAATTCACAAATAATATTCAAGGTTTTATGTCTATCTTGTTAGAGCTTCTGCCATACTTATTTTCTGTTGTGGAAGGAAAATATTATATAGGTTAGGAGAAATTTGATTAGCGCTTCAACTTTGGAAAAATATTTTTTAGATAATTCGCTTGGAACTGGATTATACGCCATCTTTAAAAATTATTATATATATAGATAGGTAGCAGTGAGGCTCATTCTGCATCGTATTGTTCAATTTGACACGGCCCATAGTTAACATCAAAATAGCCTAAAACCCCCCGAATTGATGTCAGATTGAAACAGAAGTACACCATTGGATTTTTTTGGGCCGAAAACAGTATACAGAAAACTTACGGTACCTTGGATTGAACAAAAAGAAAACCTATTGGCTTGAACAAAAGGGAAAACTACTTTTTTTTGCATGGGAAGGATCTTTTTTCCGTTTTTTTTTGTTTCGCCACTATAGGGCATTGGAACACCATAGAGAGTCTTTTAAAGGTTTATTTAATTAAAAAGCACAATACTGAAAATAAAATCAATTTTCTGATAAAAAAAGCTGTATTTCCGTGTACACGCTAAAGATATACTGTAAAGGGTGTCTTGAACAGCTGCGACAATAACGTAGTCCGTCTATTGCTAGTTCCTGCTAGGAAAAAGTGGAAGGTTTTTTCCTGTGTGCAACATTTGGTCTTAATCACATACTTAGCTTTAATTCTCACCATCATCAAGATTAAGGACAATAGTACTTTCACAAATCCTACAGATCCAATCCGCAAGCCAGTCCATCTTTAAAGAAATATCAATGACACCGTAAAATAAAATAAAGAAAAAAAGAAAAGGAGGAGTAAGGAAAAAACAAAGGAAAAAGAAGAGGAAAAATAAGGAAACAAGCACAGTAAACTCATAGAAAAAATAAAAAGGAATTAAAAAAAGGAATTTGGTCGTAAATCATGTGCATAGGTTTATTTCTCATCAAACAAATTTAAGGTCAATAACACTCAAAGGGCTTAGAAAAAAAAAATCCATAAGCTAGTCCATCTTCCAAAAAATATTAATTGTACCTTAGGCCTGTCTTATAGAAAAAAGTAAAGACAAAATTAGACTATAAATTAGATGTACAAAAGTATTCATATAAGGTATAAAATAGTTGGTCAGATTACAGAATGATTTAACTGAAATAATGTTGCACAATAAACATAGTCTCAATTCAAAATCTATTAAATTATGATACAACATTTAAAGTATTTATAGTGTTTCAGTAACAAATTTGCTTTGTGAATTGAAACCAAAAAAATGCCTGAAAAATTTGAATTAAATTTTGTTTTAATTTAGTTTTATTAACTAAAATTAGTATTGGGTTACGCCTTTAAGTTATTATCAATCGCCATATACAATTTTTTTTTTATCTCGAAATTTATCAGGTACCAAACGTAAGAAGCTACAGTCTCAATTGTTTGGACCCCAATAGTCCCAACGGGTGCAAAAGAACCAATGTTAATTTTACGAAAGATTGTATTATCATCCCTTTAGAAGAATTTTCTACTAAATTTCTTTTTCTTACTTCATGTAATTTCTTAGTGTAAAGTAAAGCTTAAAATGTCAGCTGCTGGTCTACAGCAAGGCTATTGTAATTTTACTCTCGTACAGAGACTTATAAACAAAATTATTTTATCTAATTCACAAATAATATTCAAGTTTTTATGTCTATCTTGTTAGAGCTTCTGCCATACTTATTTTCTGTTGTGGAAGGAAAATATTATATAGGTTAGGAGAAATTTGATTAGCGCTTCAACTTGGGAAAAATATTTTTTAGATAATTCGCTTGGAACTGGATTATGCGCCATCTTTAAAATTATTATATATATGGATAGGTAGCAGTGAGGCTCATTCTGCATCGTATTGTTCAATTTGACACGGCCCATAGTTAACAACAAAATAGCCTAAAACCCCCCAAATTGATGTCAGATTGAAACAGAAGTACACCATTGGATTTTTTTGGGCCGAAAACAGTATACAGAAAACTTACGGTACCTTGGATTAAACAAAAAGAAAACCTATTGGCTTGAACAAAAGGGAAAACCACTTTTTTTTGCATGGGAAGGATCTTTTTTCCGTTTTTTTTTGTTTCGCCACTATAGGGCATTGGAACACCATAGAGAGTCTTTTAAAGGTTTATTTAATTAAAAAGCACAATACTGAAAATAAAATCAATTTTCTGATAAAAAAAGCTGTATTTTCGTGTATAGCTAAAGATATACTGTAAAGGGTGTCTTGAACAGCTGCGACAATAACGTAGTCCGTCTATTGCTAGTTCCTGCTAGGAAAAAGTGGAAGGTTTTTTCCTGTGTGCAACATTTGGTCTTAATCACATACTTAGCTTTAATTCTCACCATCATCAAGATTAAGGACAATAGTACTTTCACAAATCCTACAGATCCAATCCGCAAGCCAGTCCATCTTTAAAGAAATATCAATGACACCGTAAAATAAAATAAAGAAAAAAAGAAAAGGAGGAGTAAGGAAAAAAACAAAGGAAAAAAGAAGAGGAAAAATAAGGAAACAAGCACAGTAAACTCATAGAAAAAATAAAAAGGAATTAAAAAAGGAATTTGGTCGTAAATCATGTGCATAGGTTTATTTCTCATCAAACAAATTTAAGGTCAATAACACTCAAAGGGCTTAGAAAAAAAAATCCATAAGCTAGTCCATCTTCCAAAAAATATTAATTGTACCTTAGGCCTGTCTTATAGAAAAAAGTAAAGACAAAATTAGACTATAAATTAGATGTACAAAAGTATTCATATAAGGTATAAAATAGTTTGGTCAGATTACAGAATGATTTAACTGAAATAATGTTGCACAATAAACATAGTCTCAATTCAAAATCTATTAAATTATGATACAACATTTAAATTATTTATAGTGTTTCAGTAACAAATTTGCTTTGTGAATTGAAACCAAAAAAATGCCTGTAAAATTTAAATTAAATTTTGTTTTAATTTAGTTTTATTAACTAAAAGTTAGTATTGGGTTACGCCTTTAAGTTAATTAGTATTAGTATAAGTGAGTAATTCGTTATAATGACTATAGACCTAGCCAAATGGAACTAAAATCAAGAAAAGCATCAAAGCCGAACAACCAAAATATCTACTGCATAAAAACAGCACTACATTAAAAATAGACTGGTTGTTTTAAAATCCTGGTTGCAGCAGTAGCTGCAACCCAGTAAAAGATGAACACGGCCCATAGTAACCAAAAGTAGCTTATCGATGATCCCTAAAAATGACATCGGACCGAAACAAAAAGTATACCATTGAAATTGCCAGGGCCGGAAACCCTTTTAAAGAAACCTACAGTCCTTTGAATTGAATAACAAGGAATATTTCTTGGCTTAAACAACAAAGAAAGTCACTTTTTGTACGGAAAGCATATTCATTTTTCTGTTTTATTCTTTTCCTTGGCTAGCAGAGCATCGAAACATCATAGAGAGCTTATTGAGTGTTCATTTTAAAGAATTTTGCTACACTACTGACTTTTTTAAATACCGAAACAATATTTGAAACAAAATCAACGTTTTGACAAAAACTGCCATTTCAAATGCAAGATGATGAATGGCGTTATAATCGTTAGTTATAACGACCATAACTATAATGATGTCAGTACCGTAAGTCTATAATTCTGTCATGCCATAAGGATATATCGTGGTTGTATCGATAGCTGCAATTTGGGTTGTAGGAATAGCTACACGCATTAAAAGACGCAACGGCCCATAATAACCAAAAAGAAAAGCCTGAAATCCCTAAAAAGGGAGACGGATAGAAACAAAAAGTTCACTGTTGGTATCAACTTGACCGAGAATCCTACATAGGAAGTTTACAGTTTCTTGGCTTGAGCAATAAGAGAAATCCTTTGGCTTGAACAACAATGGAAATCACTATTTTTTTTTCCATGGGAAGCATCTTCTTTTGATTTCTCCTTCTCCACAGCTAGCGGGGCACTGGGAAATCATAAAGAGTTGTTTTAGGGCTCGTGTGAAAGTAAATTGCTGCTTTTTCTTGTTTTTGTAATTAAAAACGAAATATTTTTAAAACAAATCAACATTTGACAAAAAACAGTCGTATACAAGATGATGAATGACGTTATAAACGTGAGTTACGACCATAAGTGACGTAAAAATGTGTATAGTGTAGCATCAAAATGCAAGATTATACAGCAAAATAATATGTTAAACGTTGAGGGTGCATGCAAAGAACGAGGTGGTTATTTGGATGAAGTATCAAAAGACTCGATGGTGATAGTCAAAGCGTTACTTACAGTGAAGAACAAATTAAAGTTTCCGCTGATGGAAAAACAATGATTAAGTTATTTGGTAGTTGCAACCTAGTAAAAGATTAACACGGTCCATGGTAACTGAAATATAAAAATAAAATGCAATTTTGATACAAACTAAATCATCATATGCAAGCCGATGCAACACACTTATCTTTTGACAGAATAATATAACAAGTAGCTTTTGAAAAGTTGCTCCTCTGGAGTATGGTGCCATATATGACTGACTTTGCTGCCTGATTGCTTTCGGTTCGTCTTTTACTATTCAATCTAAGAAAAACTCATAAAGTGTATGTAATTTATTTATTATGGTTTTAGCGGTATATTAATTCAAAATGGGTTTCAATCACATAAATGTGTTTGTGTGAGTACTTTCCCTGATGGTGAAAAAAACAATATCCATATTTTGTTAGTACCGACAGTTCTTCCAGTAAGTCCAGCACACTTTGCTCCAAGCTCAATATAAATGTTTTTACATTTGCTCTTTATTTTTTTTTTATCTAAGAAAATCGACAAAAACTGTATCTTCAAATACATTATGATATAACACACGAATGACGTCAGATATGATAATCGTGGTTACAGCGGTAGCTGCTATAGTAAAAGACGAACACAGCCTTTAGTGGCCAAAAATTGCCTGAAATCCTCCAAGAATCGTGTTGAACCGAAACAAAAAGTTAAGCACAGGAGCACTGGAATATAAGACCTACATTTTCGCTCTTGGAGCTAGTGACTTTGGAAGTCCAAATCATTTACAATAATTTTTGTTTGTGTAACTTTTGTGAAACGTTACGAAAGGCACCCCAAAGTGATATTTTTTAATAGATTTTTCTTTTTTTTTACACAGGTTTGATAAAGCAAACTGGATCTCAAAGCAACATTAATTAAAACAAATTATGATGAACGTAAGACAAGTTGAAACTTTCTTGGATCTTGAAACTTTCTTTATTAGCTAGTTTGAAGGAGTATCCGTGGGTCGTTGCAGAGTGGGGAGGAGGATGAGGGCCTCAGACCACCTAGGGGGAGGTAGACTTCCTGGCATAATCTGAAAAATGATCAGAAATAAAAAAAATAGTTTTTTTAACTGAATGTACACAACAACATTTAAAAAGACAGAAATTATTCCATACTGTATGGGGTAGGTTGTCCCCTCCTCAATCCCTTACTCGTTACATTAAAGTCTCTAAATGAGTTGATGAAGGCGACAGTAGTATACTTTAAAAAAGCTTTTGCGTGAGCTAAGATGAATTTTATATACATTCTGCTTTCTTCAGCAGGCTTCGCCACTAATGTTGCAGTACCTATCCCCCCTCCACTTCCCTAACTTCCCATCCCAGCAGAGGATTCTCAATCTTATGGTTGAACCAAGCACCATTCTAACAGCCGCGTGTACTGTGCTATTCAGTTGCGCGCAATTTTGAACAGATTTTTACTCTGTAAGATTAGATTTGTGGTGCTAAACTTTTATTATGCGTGATTCATTGAAATATTATTTATGACTTTGGATTCCGAGTCTAATGACTTTGGATTCCGAGTCTAATATGATATTTCCAAACTAGACGAATGTACATATCAAATAAACATCCAATACACACTTAATCCTGAAATAGGAAAATCAATGTTTTGGCTCTGTATTACACAGACTTGTTACGAAAATTGTAGTCGTCTATGTTTTTCTATATTAAATTCTTTTATCACTTTATCACGGTCAATCGGTACTTCTCTTTCAAGTGCCAACAGTGCAGGTGAGGATAATCTCTCTTGCCCTGTGGTGTTGCGGCAGTACGTCTTCAACCATCGAAGGCAAGAAAAAGATCTTTCACACGACACAGAATTCATAGGAATAGTGTAGCAAAGTTTAAATAAATCAAATATCACAGGAAACACACATTTCAAGCATTTTTCAGCAAAAGCAGATGCTCATTTCTACAATGCTTTTTTTTGTATCTTCAACTCCGTAAAAACACTGTAGCTCAGACATGCAGCGTTCAAAATCGAGCTTATAGTATTCGCACACAAAGCTTACACTGTCTTTGTTCATTTTGTTTGCACGTAGCATTACGCTTAAGTTGTTAAAAACTCCCAAACTGTTCTCTTCTAGCCTACTTTCAATCTATGTAGTTAGAACATCAATAATACGTTACAACACTGAATTTTGAAAAACTCTTTTACTGTCTCATATGGAACTGCTGTACCCCACCTAATTTCACTGGAACTTTACGTTATCGGGGCAATTCAGGACCTCTAAAACCACACTTTTTTAGCTAATTCTGAGCTGTGAAGGCAATCATAAAGTGCCATATGACACCCACAACGTGTGCTTTTGTATACTAGGGGGGGGGGGGGGGGTAAACTATAGTGCAGCTGCAGTAAAAAATGTGTTAACTACAATTATTCTACACAGTATGAAGTAGGTGCAAGAATTGTTTTTAACATATTTTTTTCTCAGCCGCCTTAATTCTATACTTATAAAAAAATAAGGAGGGGGGGGCAATTGTTTTTTTCTTTTTTCCACGAAAATACCAAATAAAGATATATTTTTGGAATCAAGGGATAGGGGGAATCTAGGAGGTGAATACCCCCCCCCCCACCGGGATTGGTGCCACTGGAACTAGTTTCAATAGCAACAAAAGCGTAATACCATTCAATACTCGGAACTTTAGGTTCTTAGACCTTAGTAGGTCTAAATTTGTTTGAGAGGGTGATTTTGTGGCTTGATGCTAATTATCTTACCCTAAATTTTTCTAAGTCCAGTTTTTTTTATTTTTTCGCGTGTTTCTCAGGTTTATCCCCAGTTATCAGAAATTCACCAGCCAAATGGAATAATTCATAGATCTAAAGACCAAAATGTTCGTTTTTTTCGGCATTCTTGTTGATGAAAACCTATCTTTCAAACGTCACATTGATTTTATTAAAATGAAGATATGCAGGAGTCTCGGAATTTCAAAGAAACTTAGACATACTTTTCCTGGATCTATTTTGAAAATTCTTTTTCACTGCTTGATCCAATCTTACGTTTCTTACTGTCCAATTGTGTGGACGTCAACTTTTCCTTCACTGTTAAAACCACTTTCTAAGGTTTACAATAAAGCTAGAAACCTCATATAGGAAACTAATCGTTCATTAGTTATACCATTACTTGATCTTGAGTCACTATACATTCTTTCATGTGCATGTTTTACATTAGCTCAGCTTCATAGTGACCTCCCCCGGCCCCTAAGTGTTCTGCTATATTTTACCTCTGACCAAAATGATTATAATCTTCGTGATATGACAGATCATGTTCAAGTTCCATTTACTCCTTGCACAAGGTCAGATTTTAACCCTCTAAGGGCGTGTCATGTTGTTTGGAATAAGTTGCCTGAATCAGCTAGAGGGTGCCACTCATTCGGTTTTGTTTAAAAAAATTGTTAAAAATTCTTTGGCTTCGTAGAAGCTATTTTTATTTATGTTTTTATTATTTTTTAGTCTATTTGATCTAATTAGTTAATTTAGTTTATTTATTCTATTTTTTCTGTAGTTTTCATTTTATCTATATTTTCTTTTCTTCTCCTTCGTATGTGAGTAAGTGATCATTTTAAATTTTCTTTTGTTTTTCATCTCTGAGTAAGCTACTCATTTGTCTTCCCCCTTTGTACAAGCCAATGAGCCTTTGGGGGAATAATAACATGTAATATTGTATGTGTATCTAATGAAGAATAAATCTTATCTTATTCCTTCGCCACTGCCCTACGAGATAGCCTAGACCAAGCATAAAATAATTGCTTAATCTAGCTTAAAACGCATAATTAACATACCATAGTCTAATTGAGATATTGAAAACAGTCGAACTTGTTTCTCACTATAATATGTTTCAAGCACTAATCCTAACAACCAGAGCAAAATTCTCCCTGGTCGATGTTACGCTGAGCTTGTATAAGAAGTAGCTGACCTGTTTCCTTGATGATAAGACTTCAAAGGTGGTATATTTGCATAAATATTAATGAGGAAGCGTAAAGGACCCTTATTTTTCGCGTTTTTTACATTAAAAAAAAATTAATGAGATAAATTAAAAAAATTATATGGTCGAAGTAAAGAGCGAATTTGAAGCTTAAAACGAGCAACAGTTTTAAAGTTATTTAATGAATCATTGTTTTTGTGCATTTTTTTTTGGGGGGGGGGGGGAACTGACCACCACCCAACGACGCCACTGAAGCATAGTTATTTGACTGTTCCACTATTTTGAACAAGACGGCTTTTCCAAAATTTCGATGAGATGTCTTCGGGGAAATTGCATCTAAAAAGAGCATTGGAGGGGGAATTGCTGATCTCCGACCATTTTTTCCACATTCCCCTCAACATACGCTTAAAGCTTAAACTTAATACCCTCAGCTCTTTTCAAGACATTGCAGATACGCCTTTTTGAAAAACTGGATCAATATAGTATCTTTTGAATAATTTAACCACACCCCTTAACATTCTCGAAGCTTTATTTTCATGCACATAACCTTTCTGAACACACAAAGAGTCAAAAATTCCCTTTTTGCCAAAAGATAAATCCTCTAATTGAGAAAGATGAATTGTATATTTACAATCCTTGTCTTTGGAGCTTTAGGGGCATTGCATCCTCGAAGGCATAGTTACTAGACCTTTTGCCTCTCTTGAACAAAATCCCTTTTTTGAAATTTTGATCAGTGTTTAGCGGAGTGGCATCTAAAAAGGGTAAGGAGGTCTTTTAGCCCTCCAATCACTTTTCAACCTCCCCCTCACCCTTTTCTGTAAGTTTCAACAAAATACCATCAGCCATTCCTTAGATATTGTTCATACGCCCTTTTGATAACTAGCATGCACATAGCATGTTTCGCTTGTGTTATGAATTCCTCTCCAAAGCTGTGGTGTGTAATTTCATCCCCACAGGCATAGCTATTTACCTTTAGACTATTTTGAATAAGATGGCTATTTCGAAATTTTGATATAATGTTTTTGGAGAGAAGGCAGCTAAAGATGGCATGGGATGGGGACTGGTAGCCCTTCAGTCGCTTTAAAACATCCCATTCAGCATGTCCGGGAAGACTAAACTTAATATCCTAAGCAATTCTTAAGATATTTCAGATCCGCGTTTTGATAAACTGGACGCACACATTGCCTTTTGATTTAGTTTAAGATACTCCTCAAAATTCTTCAAAGTTTCATCTTAATACCCTTGGGTTTTTTGAATGCACCCAGAATCAAAACTCTCCCCTTTTTTTAATGATAAATCCTGAATGTAAACAATGGATAAATTGCATAATTTACAATCCTTGTTCCTGGATGTGGGGGTATGGCATCCCTGGAGGCATAGCTATTAGACCTCTTGACTAGTTTCAAAAATGACAGTTCAAAATTGTTGACCATTGTTCAGGATTGGGGGCACATAAAAAGGGCAAGAAGGGGCGCTGGTTTCCTTTTAATATCTCTTCAACTCCCCATCAACATGCATTGAAAATTTCAACTAATACCATCAGCCGTTGATTAGATATTGCTGATATTCCCTTTTCATAACAAGCAAGGACAAAGTGTGTTTTGATTATGTTCGGCATTCCTTTGATCATTTCCTGAAAGTTTGACGTTAATACTCAAAGCTTTTTTGGAGATCCAGGATCAAGCGTGCCATTTTTCTTAATAAAAATCCTTATATGTTAACTGGAAGGGGAGGGGGTGTCAAACCAAGAGACATGGTTTACTTTACCTTTGGACTATTTTGAACAAATTGGCTATCAAAATATTTCTATCGAACGTGTCAGGAGAAAACGGCGTAGGGAGGTGGTTGCCATCTAATCACTTCTGACTCTTAAAAAGGGAATTAGAACTTTTAATTTGTAACTGAATGAGGCCCCTCCCCCAGAAGTTGATACGACCACCCCTTCCGTATGAAGTGCCTCTGGGAAAAAACTAAGTAAATAATTAAGCAGTTCGTTTTAGAGAACTGCAGGCAAGGAGCAGATCGGCTCAATAGTAGCCGAAACCCTAAAAAGTGGAATTTTGATCTTAAGTGATACATTAAAAAAGTTGGCTTATTATGCTGATTCAAAATATTTAAGATTCATAAAGTTTAGTGTTACGCATCAAAAGTTACGAACCTGAGAACATTTACCTGATTTTCGAAAGGGGGGGACACCCCCGAAAAGTCAAGAAATCTTAATGAAAAGCCCACCATAAAATTCGGCATACCAGCTAAACCTTTGGTAGAATTTTTAACCTCCCGTCTGTAAAAAAAATGTGGAATTTTGTATTTTTTTACCAGAAGAAAGATCACGGATGTGGGTTTATTTTATTTTTTTTGCCAGGGGTAATCGTATCGAACCAATAGCCCAAGAATATCGACAGAGGACTCATTTGAAAGGAAATCGAAAGTTCTAGTGCCCTTTTTAAGTGACATATATTGGAGTGACATATATGGATAAATATTAGAGGGCAGCTTGCCCCCCTCCCGTGCCCCCTTTTCCCCAAAGTCGCCCAATCAAAATTTTGATAGCCAGTTTGTTCTGTATAGTTGAAAGGTCCGATAACTATGCCTTTGAAGATAAGATGACCCAGACAGCCCCTTGGGAAAAAGCTGTAAGTTTTGAAATTTGCCCAAATACGCATGGTATTTGTAATTGGAAAGTATACATACATAATTTTTTTTTTGGGTGGGGGAGATTTTCAGCAGGAAAATTTTTCCGTGGGTAGGGAAGTTTCCATGGGGTGAACTATCCAGGGGAAACTTTACACTGGGGAAATTTGCGAGAATTCCTATACGAAATTCTTTTTAATATGTCTACTCTATCTTTGCGAACTCAATTTTAAATGTAGAGATGCTAAAGGTAATTGTCCAGGGGAACTTTTCACCGGGATGAAATCGTTTAGGGGGTCTATCTGTGGTGGGGGGGGGACTATTTCTGCGGGGAAAATTCTCCATTAGAGAATTTTCTGTTGGAGCCACTTTCCACTGGGGGAGGAGATTTTTGGTAAAAAAAATTTCCACGGAGGGGGAATTTCTGACAGTGTTTGAAAAATAATTAAAAAAAATTAAGTCATTTCGAATGAAATGTTCGAAAAAGAATTTTCCAGGTGGAACCGTCTCCAAAAAAAATTTCAAGGGAGGTTTTTCAGAGAAAATAGAATTGCTCAGGGGGAATTTTCCTGGCAGAGGGGATTTTACATAGGAGAAACTTTACATGGAGGGATTTTCCGTGGAGCGAGGGAATTTTCCGTGGAGAAGGAACCAGATTTCGCGGCATTAATTTAAAAAAAACGATCAGAATTAAATAATAAAAGATTTAACTGAAAATAAGGAGCAACATTAAAACAGAAAACAAACAGAGATTAGTACGTACATGAGGGTGTTGCCTTTACGCTAAAATTTGACTTTTTGTCCCAATTCTTTAAGAACGACTCTTGAAACGCAAGGGCAGTTTAATTAGAACAATATGAAACTTTTATAATAGTACTAAGAAACTTTAATGTCAAGAGCGAGGTATTGAAGATTGGGCAATCCCTCTCTCATGTGCAATAGTTTCTGTTCGTTTTAAGATGTTGCTCCTTACTTTCAGTGAAAAAAACGTGTTTTTTTTAATAGTACATTGAAGCCTTATGACTGTTTGTTATAGGCAGCACTACAGTATTGTCTATATTATCGGGGGATGTGGGGGGAATGGTCCTTTGGGAATTTTTCATGGGGAGATTTTCAGGGTGGGATTTTTTCGAGAGGAATTTCCCACGGGTGGGAGTTTTCCAAGGGGGAATTTTTCAGCGAGGGAAAACGCCTAGCACCTTCAATTTGCAATCCTTCTAAAGATCACAACTTACTCAAAGTGACATATGTTTGACCTTTTGCAGAAAAGTTCTTTACCCAAAGAGATAACCATTTGATCGACTATGCATCCTTGCATTTTATGTAATGGATATGACCAACAGAGAACTGATGGAAGTTGTCTTCCCTCAACGGTTCCATAGTTAAATTAACTCGTCAACGATTTAGTCATAGTAATTAACGAGCTAGCGAGCAACCATGGGGTCTTGACAGAGGTACTAAAAAACTAGCTTTAGTTTTCCCGAAGAAGGAAGAGTGGGTATGGGGCACTAGTTATAAAAGATGACCTTAAAAAGATATGTCTATTAGCATTACCTGTCATGAGAGACCTCCGGGAATTGATCACCGTCTTTCATGTGTGTCGAGATTCTTTTTATCATGATTACCACAAATCATCCCCTACTTTGCATCGATAGCGGCATCGAAAATCATGCAACGATCAGAAGTAGAAAATCAATTTCAATCCCTCTCTGCTTAAATAAAAAAAAAAACAAAAAAACAAAACTGAAAGTAATGAGCAGCATCAAAACTTAAAACGAACAGAAATTATAATTCGTAAGTTACGTCAGAAGAAAATTACGAGAAAGCCATTTATCCAAAAAAGAAGTAAAGTTAATATGTAAATTTCGTTTTAATTGTTCATGTACGGTCAGCCAAAATCAAAGCTGCAATAATTCAAAAACGTTCAGAAATTAAACAAAAAAAACTTTTTTTTTTTAACTGAAAGTAAGGAGCGACATTAAAACTTAAAACGAACAGAAATTATTCCGTATATGAAAGGGACTGTCCCCTCCTCAACGCCTCGCTCTTTACGCTAAGGTTTGACTCTGTCTCACAACTTTGTTTAAAAAAAAAATAAAAGACTTTAGCATAAAGAGTGAGCAGCGACATGGCTCAATAGTAACAGAAACTCTAAAACCGGAATTTTGATACCAATAGATATATCAAAAGAATCGGTTTATTACACTGATTCCAAATACATAAGTTTTATTAAGATTAGTATTATCAATAAAGGCTACGAGTCTGAGAAAATTTGCCTGATTTTTGAAAAAGGGGGGAAACACCCCCGAAAAGTCAAGGAATCTGAATGAAAATCACACCATCAGATTTAATGTATCAGAAAATCCAACTGTAGAGGTTTCAAGCTCCTATCGGCAAACATGCGGAATTTTGTATTTTTTGCTAGAAGAAAGATCACGGATGTGTGTTTAATTGTTTTTTTTCCCCAGGGGTGATTCTATTGAACCAGTGTTCCTAGAACATTGGGAGAGAGCTCATGGAATGGAAATTAAAAGTTCTAGTACCCTTTTTAAGTGACCAAAAAGGTAGGAGGGCAGCTAGGCCCCTTCCACGCCCCTTTTTCCCAAAATCGTCCTATCAAAATTTTGAGATAGGTATTTTGTTCAGCTTAATTGAAAAATCCAATAACTATGCTTTTGGAGATAACATGACCCCCCACAGCTCCTGGGGAAAGGTCCATAGGTTACAAAATTTACCCATTGTTTGCGTATAGTATTTGTTATTTGGAGGTAAGCATGCATTTTTCGGGTGGGGAGGAGAGTATGAATTTTCTGCTGAGGGGATTTTGCAAGAGGAAAATTTTCCATGGGGAGGAAAACTTCCAGGGGTGAATTTCTTAGGGAAATTTTTGCACTGGGGGTATTTGCCCGTATGTCCTATAAGATTTTTTTTATATGTCTTGCTTCTCTTTACCGACTCAATTTTACACGTGGAGATGTTAAGGGTTATTGTCCAGGGTAAATTTTTACCGGGGTTTAATTGCCCAGAGGATATTTCCGGGGGGGGGGGGGATTTTTCCGTGGAGGTGGAGCCGGATTTCCTTGTGTTATTTAAAAAGCGATAAGAAATGAAATAAAAAACAAGTTTTATTAACTTAAAGTTAGGAGCAACATTAAAACTTAAAACGATCCGAAATTATTATGTATATGATAGATGTTTCCCCTTCCTCAACAACTCGCTTTTTACGCTGCTCTTGCAGCGTAAAAAAAGTCCCTCCTCCCCTTCTGCACTTGCAGGGTATCAGTGAGCTGTGCTATATGTTAGTTTCTTCTTTTATTCAATTTATATATTTGTATTTGTGAAATAAAAGCAAAAAATACTTAATAAAATACTGAAATAAAAGCAAAAAAAAAAGAAATCACACATTTCGAATAATTACTTGACTCTCTTTTCCTTGAATGGAGAAAAACAAATTTCAATATTTTTTATGATAAGAAAATTTTTTACTGCAACATCTCAATGGAAATTGCCTGACAGTTGCACTTGTGTATTAACAAGAAATTTACATAAATTTAATTTGGTTTGTATGTCATAAATCCATTGATAAAGTCACAAATCACTGATAAAACTCTGACAACATTACAGTAGCAAAGTAAATAGCATCGTATCAAATTATGCTGTAAACGCGTATAAATAAGCGTTAAAACAGCTGTCAATGTCGCACTTAATCTTATCAAAATATAAACAATATTGCCTGTTTGAAATGATAGTAATAATTTAAGTTTATGGCGTTAATTTTGCTCTAGCAACAAATTTTCTATTTTATTAAAAACCAATTTGATATTTCTCAATGCATAAATTCTGTTATTGCATGAATGTAATTTAGCTTCCATAAACCCAAAGGTATACAGACCCTCGTAATGAACCACATATGAGCCTCTCACAGCTCACAAGCCACTTTGTTTTTTTTCCTTGGTACCAAATACTTATTTGGGTCTTGCTATGCATCGACATATTTAATTTCTCTAAAAAGGAGGATACCAATATTAGATATCAGAATAAAAAATATACCACCGACTAGTTTTTTTTTTAACATGACTTCACTATTGATATGTTTCTGGTATAAAATAACCACCAAAAATTTATGTTCTTTTCCATTTTTCTCCCGTCCTTGTTTAAGTGAACTTGATTGGTTTGGCATTTAAGCCACTTAAATGTCGTTCTACAAACTTTTTAGCAGAAAAGTCAGCCGGTGGCACATTGTTTCAAGCAGAATCACGCAATTATTTTAAAGTTGTAATAATGGAAACGTCAAATATGCAAGCATATTTTGATACGGTGAAATTTTGACACAATAAATGACACGGGTATTATTTTTTCAAAAGAAAGTAAAACATGACACTAAAACTTAGAATGAAGGGAGATTATCCTTTATAGTAGGGAGCATCTTTTTCCCAGCCAAACATTTTTTACGCTAAAGTTTAATTCTACTCGTTTCACTCGTATTATTCGTCCTGTTGTATAAGCCAAGCTATAGAGTAAAAGTAGAATGAAAGCCATAGAAGCCAGAAAACCTTCCTCTATATGGCCTTAAACTTAAAACCACAAGCTCCTAGGCCAAAATAACCCTTATGCACAAGTAAAATTTAGGTTAGGGCATGTACTCCAAAAGCTCGGGCGAGACAACATTTTTTTTGTTTGGTTGTAGGACACATTTCTGAGAAATCTTGCGAGAAGGGGACTTCAATTCATAAAAAGAAAGAAAACACAGAAAAAAAAATTAATTCATCTGAAAATAGGACCCTAACAAGGATCAATAAGCTTTTTTTCTGAAAGACTTAAAACTTAAAGCCGTAAGTCTTTTGTCAAGTGGATGATAAATTACATTACAATTTTAGTTTGGAGATAATTTTCGTCTCAAAATTGCTGCTCAAAGAAGAAAATAAAACTCCTTTTTATTCAAATTAGCTTGACAGAGTCATACTGGACCTTTGGACCATGTTTAACAAAGTGGCTAAACAATTTGGTCGGACGGCTTTGGGAATAGGAGGTGCATAGGGAGGGGGCTAGCTGCCTTCCAATCTTTTAGTCACTTGAAGAGGGCACTATCAATTTTAATTTCCGTTCGAATGAGTAATCTAATATCTCTCTATGATGCTTTGGTAACCTGCTAATGTTGCAGTAGGCTGCTGGTGAGCAGAAGATTTATGAAATTTACTCAGGGAAGGGGAGTATTGGGAAGGGGCTCTTATAAACCTCCATTTAAGGATTGTGGATCATAATCATTACGATGGTACCGTTTTATACTTCCAAGCTTTTCCACTTAAGAAGTGGCACCTAAAGTGTCATTTTTTGTGTTATATGGCACTTACGGATGCTAGAATTGTTAAAAGCACGTAGATATGAGCAATAGCTTTCAGTGAGCTATTAAACGTCTCTCTAAGAAGTTCTGGTAGCCTGCTATCCCCAGCTTTTCTGCTTCAGACATGGCACCAAAAATGCCGTTTTTAGTGACATTTGGCACTTTCAAATGGTGGAATGAAGAATGTAGAATATGAGTAACATAAATTATTAAGAATCTGTCTATGACCTTCTGGGATCCCTCTAGCCCCAACCCTCGAGAAATAACACAAAAAGCGCACTTACAGGTGATGGAATTTATACAAAACAATATCTCTCTATGATGTTCTGGTAACCCGCTAGCCCTGGAAAAAGAAAAAAAGGCATACACATTAGCGCTACCAATGCAAAACAGTGACTTTTTTTCTGTTCAAGGTTCGAAACTGTACTTCCCCTATTCAAAGTTTTTAATCATGCTGATTCCAACGGCGCACTTTTTATTTCGATAACACGCAATTTTCGAGGCGTTTCACGCTCGTTTTCGGAATTACCATAAATTTCTATTCACAATAAATTTTTACATTTAAGATGAAACAAAATAGTAGTTACCATTCCTGAATCAGTGTCAGATGGCAATTTCTCTCATTATACAATTTTTTTCAAAACGCGTCTTTTAACTCTTTGTTTCTATGGGCTGTGGTTCACTCTTTACTAAGTTGCAGCTACTGGTGCTGCAACGACGTTCACCAAAAACAGAGTATCACGGATATGTAAATTATTTTTGAAATGTGCTTCAAATTAGATGCATAAATGAAAGCTTTAAAGTTCAAAAGTGGTTAAAAATAACAGAGGTTCTAGATCCGGTAATCTGAATTTACTAACGATGCAAACGCGGACTGGTATCTAATCAAGAAAGCAATATCTAATAAAAATCTTAATATCTAATAATCAAGAAAGCTTTCAATAAAAATCTTATATGCCCCTAGGGCATAACTTATACCCCTTACCCGAGGGCTGTGAGGTGGGGGTGTCATCTTCAAAGACCTAATTTCTAGAACTTTCAACTATGTTGAAAAGATGGCTATCTCAAAATTTTGATTGAGTGTGTTCGGGGAAATGTGGACGTCAGAGAGGGGTTAGTTGCCCTCCAATAACTTTTGACTATTGAAAAGGGCAATAGCCCTTTCAATTTCCTATCGAATGATCTCTTTTTGAAGTTTCTACAACAACGCTTTCTATAAAAACCTTATATGCCTCCAGGGCATAACTTACAACCCGTATCCTGAGGGCTGTGGGGCGAGAGGGGGGTGGATTGTCATCCTGAAAGACCTATTTCCAAAACTTTCAACTACGTTGAACAAATGGCTATCTCAAAACTTTTATTGAATGTGTTTGGGGAAATGGTGGGTGTGAGGGGTAGGGTAGTTGCCCATCAATCACTTTAGACTTTTAAAAAGAGCACTAGGCCTTTCAACTTCCAATTGAATGAGCCCTTTTTGAAGTTTATACGAGAACGCCATCTATAAAAACCTTATGTACCCCCAGGGCATAACCTGTTACCCTTGCCCTCAGGGGTGTGGGGGTTTCGCCATCCTCAAAGAAATAATTATCAGAACTTTCAACTACGTTGAACAAAACGGCTATCTCAAAATTTTGATTGGATGTGTTTGGAGAAATGGTGGGCTTGTGAGGGGGGAGGCTACTTGCCCTCCAATCACTTTTTTCTTTTAAAAAGGGCACTAGGTCTTTCAATTTCCAATTTAATAAGCCTTTTTTGAAGTTTCTAGGACAAAGCTATCTATAAAAACCTTACATACCCCATGGCATAAATTATAACCTTTGCCCTGAGGGGTTCGTCATCCTCAAAGACAAAATTACCAGAACTTTCAACTACGTTGAACAAAATAGCTATCTCAAAATTTTGATTGGATGAGTTTGGGGAAATGGTGGGTGTGAGAGGAAGGTTAGTTGCCCTCTAATCACTTTCGACTATTAAAAAGGGCACTATCCTTTTCAATTTCAAATCGAATGAGCCCTTTTTGAAGTTTTTAGAACAACACCTTATATAAAAACCTTATATGCCCCCAGGGCATAACTTACAACCCTTGCCCTAAAGGATGTGGGGAGTTTGTCATCCTCAAAAACCTAGTTTCCAGAACTTTCAACTACGTTGAACAAAATGAATATGTCAAAATTTGGATTTAATGTTTTTGGGGAAATGGTGGGCATGAGAGCGGTGGAAAGTTGCCCTCGGATCACTTTCGACTATTAAAAAGGGCTCCAGCTCTTTCAACTTCAAATTGAATGAACTCTTTTTGAAGTTTCTACGACAACATTATTTATAAAAACCTTATATTCTCCCAGGGCATAACTTACAACCCTTGCCCTGAGGTTTGTGGGGGGTTAGTCATCCTCAAAGACATAATTTCCAAGACTTTCAACTACGTTGCGCAAAATGGCTATCTCAAAATTTTGATTGAATGTGTTTGGGGAAACGGTGGGTGTGAAAGGGGGATTAGTTGCTCTCCAATGATTTTCGACTATTAAAAAGAGCACTAGCCCTTTCAATTTCCAATCAAATGAGTTCTTTTGAAGTTTCTACGACAACACCTACTATAAAAATTTTATGTTCCCCCATGGCATAACTCACAACCCTTGCCCTGAGGTTTGTGGGGGGTTAGTCATCCTCAAAGACATAATTTCCAAGACTTTCAACTACGTTGCGCAAAATGGCTATCTCAAAATTTTGATTGAATATGTTTGGGGAAATGATGCGCGTGAGAGGGGTGTTAGTTACTCTCCAATCATTTTCGACTATTAAAAAGATCACTTGCTTTTTCAATTTCCAACCAAATGAGCCCTTTTTAGGTTTCTACGACAACGCT
The DNA here is from genome assembly GCA_027921565.1 of Artemia sinica. NCBI lineage: Eukaryota > Metazoa > Arthropoda > Branchiopoda > Anostraca > Artemiidae > Artemia > Artemia sinica. The sequence continues at coordinate 290,500 of JAPEVW010000145.1, read as the reverse complement.
TACTATAAAAATTTTATATTCCCCCAGGGCATAACTTACAAACCCTGCCCTAAGGGGTGTGGGGGGTTCGTCATCCTCAAAGACATAATTTCTAGAACTTTAAACTACGTTGAGAAAATGGCTATCTCAAAATTTTTATTGGATGTGTTTGGGGAGATGGAGGACTTGAGAGGGGAGGGGGTTTGCTCTCCAATCATTTTCTACTATTAAAAAGGGCACTAGCCCTTTCAATTTCCAATCGAATGAGGCCTTTTTGAAGTTTTTACAACAATACTTTCTATAAATACCTTATATCCCCCCAGGGCATAACCTAAACCCTTGCCCTGAGGGCTGTGGGTGGGGGGGGGCGGGTGTCATCCTCAAAGACCTAATTTCGAGAACTTTCAACTATTTTGAAAAAAATGACTATCTCAAATTTTTGATTGGATGTGTTTGGGGATATGAAAGACGTGAGAGGGTAGTTAGTTGTCCTCCAATCCTTTTCAACTATTAAAAGGGCACTAGCCCTGTGAATTTTCAATCGAATGAGCCCTTTTTGGAGTTTTTGCGACAACGCTTTCTATAAAAACCTTTTATGCCCTCAGGGTATAACTTACAACCTTTTCCCTGAGGGTTGTGGGGGGAGTGTCCTCCTCAAAGACATAATTTCAGATCTTTCAACTATGTTGAACAAAATGGTTATCTCAAAATTTTGATTGGATGTGTTTGGGGAAATGGTGGGCGTGGAAAGAGTGTTAGTTGCCTTCCAATCACTTTCGACTATTAAAAAGGGCACAAGCCCTTCCAATTTCCAATCAAATGAGCTCTTTCCGAAGTTTCTGCGACAACACCTTCGATACAAAGTGCCCTGATCTAAAAGAAACTAAAAAAAAATTAATGCATTTTGCCAGCATCGTTCTTTACTTAGGCAGCGCTATTGCGCTGCCTATGATAAAGGCTGTTTAGTCCAGGACTTTTAGGGTTTGACCCGGACAAAATTGCAATATAAACGAAAATGGTACCAAAATGATCAGAAGAAAATTCTGTACAACATACTAAAAGTCCCCATAAATCCGAGTGGGGCGAGTACCCGAAAAACAGGGGAAAAGGGGGAAATGCGGGGGAAATTGGGAAAAATGCCGAACATGCCCAGAAAATAGTTCAAAGTGAGTTTTCTGGGGCTTTCCCATACGCTGATCACGAAACTGACATCTAAAATTCAGTATAGAATAAAAGTACTTCGGAAAACGGGGGGAACAGGGGAAGAGGGGAAAAAATTTAAAAATACAGGGTAGGGGTAGAAAGCACTTTGAAATATGTTTTCTGGGGTATTTCTATCTGCTGATCCCGAAACTGACATCTAAAATGAAATAAAGAACATGAGCCCCACCATAACGGGGGAAAAGGGGGAAAGAGGGGAAGAAAAGGGACAATTGAAGTCAGGTGTAAAAATCAGTTTGAAATGTGTTTTCTGGGGTTTTCCAATCTGCTGATCACGAAACTGACACCTAAAATGAAGGAAAGAAAACGAGAACCATGAAAACCGAACAAAACTGGAGGAAATAACGGAAGAGGGGAAGGGAAGCCTGACTCCTGAGCCAGCTGCAAATGGCTAATAAGTAGGCCTATGGACAAAATAACTCGCTTAAGTATCAAACTTTTACTTTCTTGAATCACAGACATTTCTTACAACCATTTGAATTACTAAACATAAAGAAAACAACCGCTTGGCAGTGATCACAGTATAAAACTTCAGCTATTATAGGTAAAATTTGTACTTTCGAAGGCAATATCGTTGAATAAAAAACTAAAAAAAGAACTTCAGTAACTATAGGTAAAATCTGCAATTTTTAAGGCAGTAGAGTTGACTTGAAAAACACAGCATTGATGTCACTAGTCGAGCTCCTCGTCTTCGACAATCTCGTTGTCCCTGTTCAAACAGTTGATACCCTGACATTCTCCGCACGCGAACGTACACGCTAATCCATTTTTCTTGCAGCTGCATCGCGAGTTCTCGCAGCCTGTCTTGCAGTTGCATCTCACGACACTCAAAAGAGTTTGAGGTGCGGGCAACAAATCGGTCATCACAAGTGAGTATTTATGGTCTCTGAGGACCCAACCCCAGTCAGCCGGGTCGAGGTCAGCTGGTTCCCCTTTCCAACGGGATACCTGGAGGCGCACTCGCTGGGAGTGGAATGAAGCTGCAGCTTCGGTTGGCGGAAGCCTTTCAGGCTTAACAAACGCCGTAGTATTTGACGAAGAAACTTTTTCCAAGAAAATTCGATGTCGCAGCTTAGTGAGATCTTCGTTTGGTCGTGCTTTATGCAAGCTGAGGAGAAGATATTCACCCGCTTTCACAATTTCATCTTTAGACGATGATTCATCCAGAAACACTTCGCATGCTACCCACAACCGACGGTGTAAGGGAAGCCAGCATCAAGTGATCGATTTCAGTTTAGGGATGAAGCTCCAGAAAAAGAAGGAAGAGTTTTTGAGCAACTCTCAGAACAAACAGCGAATTATAAGCTACATCGGGGAAAAACTCAGAGCCAAAGGATTTGAAGTCGTCCATGCGAAGGACGAAGCTGACTATCTAATCGTGAAGACTGTCGTAACGAAAGCAGAAAACTCTGAAACAATAGTTCTTGGCAACGACACTGACCTTCTGATTCTACTCTTGTATCACCTCCCGCCTAATGCAAAAACACTTTACTTCGAATCGTCAACGAACGCAAAAGAAGCGATAACACGGTTCTGGTGCCTCAACGAAGTTAAAAAAAATGGGAAAAGTATCCAGGCTACTTCTGGTAGGGCACGCACTCTTGGGATGTGACACGACCTCACGAGTTTTCGGACTTGGAAAGCAAGCTGTGCTACCTCTTTTGAAGAAGAGCGAAGTGTTCAGAAAAAAATGCGAAGTGTTTCTGGATGAATCATCGTCTAAAGATGAAATTGTGAAAGCGGGTGAATATCTTCTCCTCAGCTTGTATAAAGCACGACCAAACGAAGATCTCACTAAGCTGCGACATCGAATTTTCTTGGAAAAAGTTTCTTCGTCAAATACTACGGCGTTTGTTAAGCCTGAAAGGCTTCCGCCAACCGAAGCTGCAGCTTCATTCCACTCCCAGCGAGTGCACCTCCAGGTATCCCGTTGGAAAGGGGAACCAGCTGACCTCGACCCGGCTGACTGGGGTTGGGTCCTCAGAGACCATAAATACTCACCTGTGATGACCGATTTGTTGCCCGCACCTCAGAATCTTTTGAGTGTCGTGAGATGCAACTGCAAGACAGGCTGCGAGAACTCGCGATGCAGCTGCAAGAAAAATGGATTAGCGTGTACGTTCGCGTGCGGAGAATGTCAGGGTATCAACTGTTTGAACAGGGACAACGAGATTGTCGAAGACGAGGAGCTCGACTAGTGACATCAATGATGTGTTTTTCAAGTCAACTCTACTGCCTTAAAAAGTGCAGATTTTACCTATAGTTACTGAAGTTCTTTTTTTAGTTTTTTATTCAACGATATTGCCTTCGAAAGTTCAAATTTTACCTATAATAGCTGAAGTTTTATACTGTGATCACTGCCAAGCGGTTGTTTTCTTTATGTTTAGTAATTCAAATGGTTGTAAGAAATGTCTGTGATTCAAGAAAGTAAAAGTTTGATACTTAAGCGAGTTATTTTGTCCATAGGCCTACTTATTAGCCATTAGCAGCTGGCTCAGGAGTCAGGCTTCCCTTCCCCTTTTCCGTTATTTCCTCCAGTTTTGTTCGGTTTTCATGGTTCTCGTTTACTTTCCTTCATTTTAGGTGTCAGTTTCGTGATCAGCAGATAGGAAAGCCCCAGAAAGCACATTTCAAACTGATTTCTACCCCTGACTTCAATTGTCCCTTTTCTTCCCCTCTTTCCCCCTTTTCCCCCGTTATGGTGGGGCTCATGTTCTTTATTTCATTTTAGATGTCAGTTTCGGGATCAGCAGATAGAAAGACCCCAGAAAACATATTTCAAAGTGCTTTCTACCTTTACCCTGTATTTTTAAATTTTTTCCCCTCTTCCCCCTGTTCCCCCCGTTTTCCGTAGTACTTTTATTCTATACTGAATTTTAGATGTCAGTTTCGTGATCAGCGTATGGGAAAGCCCCAGAAAACTCACTTTGAACTATTTTCTGGGCATGTTCGGCATTTTTCCCAATTTCCCCCGCATTTCCCCTTTTCCCTTTTTCGGGTACTCGCCCCACTCGGATTTATGGGGACTTTTAGTATGTTGTACAGAATTTTTTTCTGATCATTTTGGTACCATTTTCGTTTATATTCCAATTTTGTCCGGGTTCGACACTTTTTTGAGCTAAAAGTCCTGGACTAGTTCTGTTGGTTTTAAGCTTGACCTCTGTCTATCTGTAAAATCCTATGTTTGATGTGATTAATCATTTTATTTTCTGTTCCTTTTGTGTTCAATTAAGTCAATCCTGGCAATTTCCGTCCTGTGACGGCAACCTAGACAAAACTATTAAAACGTTTTAACAGTTTTATTGAGGCACCCATTTTTGATATTTTTGAACGAAATGGAAACTAAAGGAAGAAACGTGACATAAAAAGAATGTTTTTTTTAAAAATAGAAAAACTAAATTGAAGGTTACAATTGTATTTATTTACTGAACTATTTTGATTTCTCGTAAAATTGGTTAAGATTTATGTTTCTTTACTCCTGCCTTTTGTTTTCGTTGATATTATGGCAAATAAAAACCAAATTGTTGGAAATTCTTATAAAATTACAAAAATCACATATGGATGCCATGCACTAAACGGTGACCGTCGTTTGCCCCCCCCCCGGCAATTACCTCCCTCAGAAAATACCCCCCCCCCCCACGGAAAATACCCCCGAAAAATTCCCCCCAGAAAATACCCCTCCCTGGAAAATACCCCCCCACCAGAAATACACCCGCGGGAAATACCCCTCCGCGGAAAATCCCCTCTGGAAAATACCCCACAGAACCCCCTCCCCTCTCCCGCGGAAAACACCCCCCCCCCCTCCCCCAAACGGAAAATACCCCTGTAAATACCCCCCCCCCAGAAAATACCCCCCCCCCCAGTGGAAAATAAGGCTTTCCAAATTTGAGAATTTTATTTGAGTTTAATTTTTTTTTCGTAGGGGGAAGGAATTTTGGTACTTGTACATTATGTGCCACTCACTCAAGTTTACGCTGTGTAAAACTCAAGAACACAACTCAAGAACAAGCACCAAAATTCCTTCCCCCTACGGAAATTAAAAAAATAGAACTCAAATGAAATTCTCAAATTTTGGAAGCCTTATTTTCCACGGGGGGTAACACATATCTATATGTGAAGGGCTGAAAGAGGGAAGAGGGTGGATGGGAGCAATTCTTCTAGAAATCGCATACGAAGTGATTAGATATTGGACCTCTGTATATATGTATTAGACTCAGATCTCGATTGAAATCTTTTGTATGAGGCTAATTACAGTAAGACGTTACATACCAATTCTTTTTCCCATTAAATGTGTATAAGA